>KB455117.1:122829-139091 GCA_000341325.1 Panagrellus redivivus
ACAAATTTTGAAAGGACAGGATGCACCCGTGGGAATGTACATAATTACATTAATTAAAAAAGGGAAAACTGGCGACGGCCGTAACCGAAAGGCATATAACACCGGGTGGGTTTGATGGCATGTTTAAACTGGTTAAAATCGTTTGGCTGGTATTATATCGTAATGACCTCCGACGACCAAGTCCTTCCCTGAAACGGCGTCAATATCGTTGTAGTCGACGTCGTTGAGGACGCATTGGACGAAGCCATGGAAATAGTCGATGTTGACCCGGTGACTGCCCTGGGGGTGTACGCTGGAGCGGTATCTGTACAGGTTGCTTCATAGGCGGGGGCAGCTGTGCCGGGGAAGGGTGGCACTGGGGATGTTGTGGGGGTTGGTGTCGCTGATGGCATTCTAATAGCGATTTCATATGGTGGTGGTGGCTGGCAGGGGGTTACTGGCCAGCCGAGGAGGTCACTTACTGATAGGCGGCGACGGGATGAGTTTCCTGAAGGATAATTTTGATTGTTTTAAACTGCCAGGCATGAATAAATCGTAAAAACATACTTGGTCTACCTTCACTCCTTTGCGAATACAATCTACATCCAAAAGTAAGTAAAAACACGGCGAAAAATACGCCAATAGTGATACCGGCCGCGAGTCCGGACGTTATTGAGACGTGTTCTGTAAATTTTGGGTTGAAAACTGACGCAGTGTTCAATTGTTTTGCCAAAAACTTACTGTCTTGCAAATTATGCGCATAATACTTATCCCACGAAATAGGTTTATAACTCTGATAAGGCCACATCGCAGCAGCAGTCGAATTAGACAATGCCCCAGGGTCGATTCGATGCGGTGTTCCAGTTTCACCGTCGACAATGTTAGCACTGTTGTGAACCTTGCCGTCAAGCAGTTCCAATTGTGTTGCCGCTGGTGCAGGTGTAATGGGCGTCACAGAGGCAGCAATCAAGTTATTACCGTTGCTTCGAAGCCATCTTACTTCGACTGATGTTTCTGGCGGGAATCGGAGGGTGCGGAATGGGGAGATTGAGTCGGCGGCTGGAAATGGTTGGATTTTATGAAAACTGATATTTTGCGAGACGATGTTGTAATAAAAGTAAGTCTAATCTTAAACTAAAAATCAAACGATGTAAACAAAAACGCAGGTGAGAGGACCCCGTTGGAACGCCCGCATGAAACAACAACAAAGCTATCTATCGGCAGACGCTACACGTCGCAACTACCCCCCATCTGAAGACTGTTTTTGTTCTTCGTAATGGACGTCTCCTGCGGAACCAAGGCCATTTCAAGGTGCCTCGACTCAACGCCCATCCCCAGGACAGATTGATGCGCATTACCATTACCAATGATGCAGCTGGTGGGAGTTACAATGACAGTTTAGTGGAATTGGGTGAATGAATAATAAAATTCATTCACCCAGTGAGGAATTTGGCATCTGGATACAAAAACTGAGAACGGTGGCCGACTTTATCAAAAATTTTGCCACGAAATCCCAGCTCATCTGCACCTGACAAACCCCAATGGCATCTATTTCAAAAACTGTCCATTAATTTGTATAGTCATCAATCTACAAAAACCCCTGTGACGTCGAATTAAGTAAGTAACTAAAAAGTTTCCCTTTAAACACGCCCTGGTCATACATAAAAACAGGGAAAGGTCGGTTTACCGCTATTTAGTTAGACAAAACTACGTCAATGAATGTTTTGAAGGGTTTCCATTAATATAATTGCCTTAATGCGGGCACTATGTACTGAAAGACAGGTAAAAACAGGCCTAACGTATTCATCACTTTTAAATAAGAAACAAAAAACATCAATTCGAGACTAACTTTGAACTTCAAAAAAACTGAAGGTTCTATCGACCTCTCAACTATACTTCAAAAGTAAAGAATCACCAATTTGTGCCGCGACATTTGACCTCGGGGCACAAAAAGGCAAAGTGAGCCTCTGAAACAAACAGACGGAAATAAAGACAAAGGAAAGTCGTCCTTTTTCTGTGATTTTTGTGTTGCGCGAAGACACACAAAGGCGGAAAACGAGCTTTGCTATCTTTTTTAACTTCTTTGCCCTGTGGGTACGTCTTCTACGTTCTTTAAGAAGGTGGAGGTGCTATTCTTGGCCGAACAGCCAGCGTACAGCTATTTAGAATGGGAGATGCTTGCGCGTGTGTGCAATACGCCTATAACCTCGGGGTTGGTTGGGGTCGATTCAAACATCAAACAGGTTCCACTTTCGATTATTTGAGCAAGGAGCGGAGGGAAGATCGAGCAGAATCTGATCAGTAAAGTTGACTTGACACGGGCTGGCCATCAAAAAAGGTAGGTTGAACGGGTGTACCTATGGCTTGAGGTGTCAAGAAGCACGTGGGGTGGGGCACAGCGAGACGAGGAAGTTTGGAATTTTGTTTAAACTGCTTCATTTGACAATTTGAAAGATCAGAATGGTAATCAAACAATATTTAAATGCTATTTTTAGATGAAAACTGGTAGTTAACACTTCTATGTGGGACAAGAAAGACACCAAAACTAACCTATCATAAACTTCCGTCGTCGAAGATGAGCACCGTTCTTTGTAAAAACCATGATTAAGCACTGTTTAAACAGTTAAATGATGAAACAGAGGAAAAGCAAACTGTCACTGAGGGTTCAACAAGTAACAGAATGACACCTTGCCCTTCAGGAACAACATTGCCCCTCGCAAAACCCGCCACCGTCCCAAAATCCACAAAGCATGTACGTCATAAAACTTTGGGGGCGAAGCAAAAATGAGCTGAGATCAGCTCGGAGCCAGCTTCCGTTGCCGAATTCGACGTCACGCAAGGTAGAAAGCGAGAAATTGACGCGTTTTTCTGGCTTTTTAAGAACATACAAAGCTATATTAGCTATCTTATTGGTCTATGTAGGGTGTTATGACAGACATTGGCTTAGAGGAGGATGGATATGTGGTCAATGGTGGGTAATAAACTGTTTATTTGTAATTTTGTTTCGTTTTGGCTTTGAAATGTACGATTTTTGGGGTAAAAGATAAACTTACTTTGGTGGTCCATCTTCAGTAATGCCAATTTGGCGTCTTTAATATCATTAAACTGATCAAGCCGTTCTCAAATCCCAGTTTCAAATCACCAAACAACACCACAATACACTTTTGTCTAAAAATGCGCAACCTTGAGCAACAAAAAAAACTTCCACAATGCCTCAATACATGGCTGTTGTTGTCCTCACGAGGGTCGAGTGGAAGTATTGGTTAGGATGCCCTTCAGCATCAACTGTAAGTATGACGGGGGCAACCCCCATCCAATGCAAGGTCCAAAATATACGCAACACTCGAAAATGATGCATTATTTGCGTCAGAAAAACCCGCGAAAAAAGAGAATAGGACCAGCCGGTCCTTGTCTGGTCTTGTGGAACAAACAGGGCCCCAAGGCTGGGACAAAAAGGCTGGAGTTGGACGACACACGGGCCAACTGTATGTCTATTTGAGGGCAAGGCTTCCCGAGTTACAGACGACGATGCACATTCTTGTGCATCGTCGGTTGTTGCCATTGAAGGGCTTTCCGAAACAATAATCGCAGCATCACGCCCTGAGGGGAAGGAATGGAACGGGAAGTGATGGGAAATGGTTTGGAAAGTATGGTACCGGAAGTCTGGGGAATGTGGGGAATGGAAAACTGCTTTGCTGCATTAGAAAGTATGAACTGTTTTTAGGTGGCAGGTGAAATTTGATAAGAATTTTGAACGGTTTTGAAAACTGACGAACCTTGTTTAATAGTTATTGTTCATTTTGTGTGACGGTATATGTTCATTGTTTCAAAAAGCATGCATACAATGAACAAAATGATTGGAATTAAAGATAAAAAACTGACAAATGAACGGTAGTATGCTTAATGAAGCTAAAAAACTGCAGGTGGCATCAATAATTGCAACCAAAAATTTCAAAAAACACAGTAATCACCCATGCCAATTGTGCAATCATGGCACCATCATGGTGTCTGTTGTTACTCAATTCATCATCCTTCCTTTTCAGTGGCCTCATGACTGTCCACAGAGCCCATTTTTACATTAGTCGCTGCCGGAGAGCGAATTGTTGTTGCGCGGGGCAGAATCCGGACGTGTCACTTTCGATGACGGTCAAAAACTGGTTAGTAGCAGCTGCAGATTGCGTATATCTGGTCAACATTTAGTCAGTGATGCATGATTTATGCACTACTCTTTTGTATAACACATTTTTAAACTGTACGAATCCTTATTGGCGGATATTTGAAATTCGCAAGTAAGCGTTATCGAGAAATGCACACCTGGCTAAATCTTGGATGTTACATATTGATCCAAAACAGATAAATGACCGAAAAACTGCTGTGCCCTTACAATATTGGAGGTTGTAGAAAGGTTGGCCAACTACCGCGCGCCATCCCGATCCCTGCTCATTCCAAGCTCGATTAGCTTACCTTAGTAAGTCGCTATTTCCTCTTTCTTGTCATTTTCTACCATCATGGCTACCCTTTTGCTTGAAACCACCGACAACAAGCTGATTGCCGTCGATTCCGTAGTCATTCGGGAAAGCAATGTTCTCAAAGGTTACGGTAAGTACCTTCTTCGAACCATTTTGCATCAGATAAACCACCCATTTCCAGAAGCAATCACCACCAACGAAGCCATACCGGTCGTTGTCTCGTCAAATGCCCTTAATTGGTTGAAAACTTTTTGCAACTTCTTCAAAGATGCCCCGGCCTATGTTAAGCCGAAGGAATTCACCGAGCTTCAAAACTTGTCGGACGATTCCGAGCCGATGATGTGGATCAAATCACTTGAAAATTTCGAATTTTTCGAACTTAACGAGGCCGTCGCTTTTTTCGACATGCCTCGTCTCATGGATGTCATGATCCATTACCTTCTTAAGATTGCCCAAACCGGGACCATCAGAACAGAAAGTCGTCAAGCTCGCGACATTTGCAACCGATTGAACAATTTGTCATTGAATGAATCATAACTGCATATATAAATACATTGTAATTTTTGTTTTTGACAATGTAAGTTTCGTTAATATACTTTGGTTCTGATAAAACGATGTGGATCGAACTTGCTTAGCGAGGAAGGTGAAGTTTGAACACGTTGAATGCTATTGAAAAATAGCTTTTTTGAGACCCGTTCAAGAACGTCAGATGTACTCGTAAAACTGAGAGGGGAATATCAAGTTCCAAGGCATTGATGTAAGGATATAAACTGCGTACTGTAGTAAGGGAGTCAACAAGCATTTCAGAAACAACTTTGAAAGCTCGCAATCGACGATTTGGCTGCAAACTTCGACTGTTCGAAACGCTTTTGTTGCTAGTTGTGATTAGGGACACGAGATCGGAGGGACATTTTGTTCCAGCTATTCTTGAGGAAAATTAGATATCGTGTGCGTGTGTTTGTCCGTGTGTATCAAACACACCGGGACATTGCGTCTGCAAAAACCTTGGCTTTGTGTCCCTAATGCTTTCGAGCTTGCTCGACAAAAACTGCCCCTTTCTGCGATACGTCGACTTCAAACCAACCTCAAATCCGCTCCAAATCCTCCACCATGGGCATCAGCATCAAGCAATCCCTCCAACGAGTCCTCACAACGACCACCGATGTCAACACGATCATCATCACGGACCAGGACGGCGTTCCCATCATCACTGAGGGTAGGTTCCTTGAAATTCAATCTTTATATATATTTTAACACATTCTACGCTGGAAATAAGGTTTAGGAGAGAAGATTCGCTACATCAATACGCTTACCAATGCCTTCGCGACGGCGTTGGAGCAAGGCGTCAAGCTCGGCCTCGGCGATTTGAAGTCTTGGACGTTCGTCTATGAAACCCAGCAAGTCGTCGTTCTCGCCCGTGCTCCCTTCCAGATTTACATCCTGGCGACACCCGAAGCCAATACCATCGCTCTGACGACGCTGATTGAGGGCCATTTGAAGCCGATTTTGCTCGAATTGGAAAGCGTCTATCGGCAGGTCAATGGCAACAAAGGATTCTAATGGCTGCCGCGATGGATACGTGTAATTTATATATTTTTGTAAGTTGGAGGTTTCTATGTTTACAGTTTGTAGTATTGTGTATTGATTGAATATGTAATTTATAGTAAAAAATGGAAAATAAATTATTTTAATACGATAAACTGTTTTTTTGTGTACTTCTTTGTTCCATTGTTTGCATTTTAAAATTAATATTGCCTGAAATTGGTTTCCCGCGTTCTAAACGTCGAAAAACGTAAAAGTAAAAAATTTACACATTGCGAAAAATTTACACTATTTGTCCTCAATTTGACTCCCACAACGATAAATGCACCACGCGTACTTTGTTCCCAAATTGTCTCCCGTAACGAAAAGTGCACCATGCGCACACTGCTCACAAATCGACTCCCACAACGCTAAGTGCACTCTGTACACTTTGCCCCCAGAAAAAGCACTCCCACACTGCGGGTCAGACTCGGCTTGCGCTGTCTCACCGGCTTGGCGTTGTGCGACCAATGAGCCAGAGGGGGTCAAAAAAATTTTATAAACTACGAAATTACGATTTTTTCAATTTCTATCGTCACTGCTCGTCCCCGTTGTCGTGATTTGTCCTTAAATGATGGCTGCCGGCCCGTGAAGCATTGTAGCTGCAAGTCTGGTAAGGATTTCAAACAATAAATAGACTAATTTGACAATTTTAAAACCTTGGGGTTTTCCCGCGTCATTTACTTTCGACTTTATAGCTTCCATTCTTTCAGAAACCTCCCCCGTTTTCGCTCTACTTATATCAAACAGACGCCGCTGATCGTTTCTAGAGGAGGAATTTCCAGGAAAAAGCTACGTTTTTGAAATACCCTGTGACTCGTCAGAGAGTTATGCGACTGAGCTCTGATTCCCGTTTTCTTGAGTTTGAAGGGTCAGACACGCTTCCTAGATGTCCCTTATCACCAATACAGGCATGCCCGGTCAAAAAAAATATATAAATCCAGCCTCTTGTACGAAATTTGAGAATTCTTGTACCCAAGCACCAACATTGCCAAACTCCACGAAGAATCCTTGCTTTCGTTTTTGTTTTCGTACTTCTGAAGGTTATTGACAGCTGACAGACGACAACAAGGTATGTTTCTGAATGAATGGGGCTAGAGTTGTAGCACTAAACAGCGTTTGAAAACCCAGGTAATTAGAATTGGTGATTTTATATATCCGATTGTCAAAATACTTACCTAAAGTGCGACTGCAATGCTCCTAGTACTGCCGGTCAACTTTGAAAGCACAAAAACAAAAACGAAAGCAAGGATTCTTCGTGGAGTTTGGCAATGTTGGTGCTTGGGTACAAGAATTCTCAAATTTCGTACAAGAGGCTGGATTTATATATTTTTTTTGACCGGGCATGCCTGTATTGGTGATAAGGGACATCTAGGAAGCGTGTCTGACCCTTCAAACTCAAGAAAACGGGAATCAGAGCTCAGTCGCATAACTCTCTGACGAGTCACAGGGTATTTCAAAAACGTAGCTTTTTCCTGGAAATTCCTCCTCTAGAAACGATCAGCGGCGTCTGTTTGATATAAGTAGAGCGAAAACGGGGGAGGTTTCTGAAAGAATGGAAGCTATAAAGTCGAAAGTAAATGACGCGGGAAAACCCCAAGGTTTTAAAATTGTCAAATTAGTCTATTTATTGTTTGAAATCCTTACCAGACTTGCAGCTACAATGCTTCACGGGCCGGCAGCCATCATTTAAGGACAAATCACGACAACGGGGACGAGCAGTGACGATAGAAATTGAAAAAATCGTAATTTCGTAGTTTATAAAATTTTTTTGACCCCCTCTGGCTCATTGGTCGCACAACGCCAAGCCGGTGAGACTCGCTGACCCGCAGTGCTCCCATAACGGAAATTGCACCTTGCACACACTGCTCACAAATCGACTACCACAACGCTAAATGCACGCTGTACACTTTGCTCCCAAAAACAGCACTCCCATAACGGAAACTGCACCTGGCACACTTTGACGCACAAAATCACTCCCATAACGAAACTCGATTGGGCGGTTTGCGAAAGACAAACACCAACTCTTCCTCTGATTCCTCGATTCTGTGAGCTTCTCTGCCGCTCAATCGCCTTCTGAATCCACAAATCAACAATCCACGACCATCATGGAGATCTTTGGTGCTTCGGAGCTCGCTTTCAACAAGTCTTTCTTCGCGAAAACGTATCCAAAGACACTCAAAATCCAAGGTTCGGTTTTGCACTTTATATTTTGTAAATTTCTATTTCACATTTTGAAGCCATTTCAGATGCCCACATCCAAGACTTTGCCAGCAGCGAAGTCCCGCAATCCTCCGGGTCGTTCAACTATCCGTCGACGATGCAGGGCTTTGATGGGCGCTTTATTTTATGGTTTGTTTTTTGATAATTTTTTATATATTTTTAAACTGTAATTGTTCTTTCTAGGCGTACCGATGGTCCTAACCTCTACCTCGACGAGTATTCCACGTCGACCGACCTCCGAGATGCTTCGCTTTGCATCAACTTTTCCCAATCCAATGTCATCCCGAGCGTGAAGGCCTTCGTCAAGGCTGGGATGTTCGTTTTGGTCGTTCCGACGCAGAGTTCCATCCATCGAATTGTCGTTTCGATCGACCAGCGGGATGATGTCACTCTTGGGGGACGGTCTATCTTGGCATACTTCCCCAGGGAGTCGGAATTGCAATACTATTGGGACGTTCATAATCTCAAAGTCAGCGGAACCGCTACCCAGGCTGCTATCACCGTCAGTGACATCGGGAAGACGTTTATTTCGCTTGTCATGGCTGATGGTCCGCTGATCTTGGTCAGCTTTCCGATGAATGCCGTTCAAGGTTGGTATTTTGCAAATTTTATATATACTTACCATTCAAAATAGGCGAACCTTCAGATCCACCGATGGAAACCGTCCTCTACGAAAATGGCGGCATCTCGAGATTCTTTTCGAACCCTGTCGATTCGAATGAAGTCAGCAGTGTCGCTATCAGTCTGGTCGAGAATGATGTCCTCATTTTTGCGGTTTATCAGGATAATAAGTTGCGAGTTTGGTCGGCTAATGTGAGTTTTGAGATTATAAACTGTATGAGACGCGTAATCCACGATTTCAGACCAAACAAGTCGTCTTTTCCGCCCCCTTTTCCCAATTCATCGATGACCCGACCCTCGCAAGGGCCAATGGCGTCACCGTGAAGACCTCTGTGGACACGGATGATGTGATCATCGTTTTGAAGGCATCAATGCCTCGAGGATTGACGAATTTCTACTTTTTGAAGCTCACTGGAAAGGTTGCTAATCCAGAGTTTGAGTTGCTCACGAGCATCAATTTTGAAAGTGTGAGTTTTTAAACTGTTATTGGCGCGCTGTTATATAATAGTCAATGTTTGTTTCCAGAAAAGCGTTCTCGACTACCTCGCCCTCGGCTCCCCGAAGCAGAACGAGCTCGCCGTCGTCTGGGTCATTGCCCATGAAGCCTTCGATCCCGATCGTATGGACTCCTCCTACCAGCCGTATTCCCTCTGGCGCTGCCCCATCTTCACCATCGGAAGTTACCGCTGGGAGCGTGTCCATTCCGCCGTCGATGACCAATCCTTCAACGAGCTCAAATTCGCTTTCCCGAAGTCCCTGAATGCCATCAAACATCGAATCTTCAACGGAGAATGCTACAGCTTTGACGTCGTCCATCGCGCGATTCAGATTGCCTGCCGAAAGGACCCCGTCGTGCCCATAGTCTACAATGATTGGTCGGCTTTAGTCACCTATGTCGAGGAATACGTCGCTTCTGGCTTTTTCATCCAACAATACCTCGAAAAGGACGAAGATGTCAGCCTCAACATGTTCAGCTACGTCTCATCCACGGCCCAGGTCGCGGCATCGGAGCGGTTTTATGAAACTTTGCTGCGTTATTGTGACGAATTCCAAGAAGCCGGCCTAGCCCCGCTTGGATTGTGGTATTCGCGATCACTGGATCTGGTCGGTGTCATCCAGGCTTGCCGATTCACGGTCTACACGCGCGGCGATACGCAAATGATGGCCATTGTCGGCAGTGTTCAGAACCAGGAAGCCGGCGTTTCGAGGGCTTTTGCCATTGCTGATGAGTATGTGGATAATCAAGTGGTGGGTTTTGATGTTTTTTTAAACTGCCATTGTATCTAATTTCAATTCCAGGGTCGCATCCGTAACGACTTCGACGTCCTCTCCGACATAACCCTCGAACTCTGTGAAGTCATCCGTCTCTTTGCCGAGCACTGCCCTATGGACGGGGTCAAGATGGCCTCAGCTGGGACGCCGACGATTGCCACGAGCTTCACTTCCGGGTATCTGTCTATCGTGCTTCGGCGAAGGCTGATGCGTCGATTCAAGTTCGCTACGCTCATCCGAAACCTGATCCAACTCGTGAACGAACTCGGATTCCAAACGGAGGACGGCATCTCGGAGCGCTGGAATTCCGTCACGAAGACGCATGATGGCACGATTTTCCAGATCGCGGACAACTATCGGAAGGTCTGGTCAGCGCTGTCGTATCGGCTGACTCGCCAGGATCACAAGCTGTCCGATGATGGCCTTCATAGGGTCACCGTCGGACAGGCGTTCTTCCAGCTCGGCAAAGACCTCGTCACCAAGTTTGATGTCGTCGCCGCTCTCGGTAGCAATGGCTCCGATGACGATGAAGACGCTTCCAGCACTGGGTCGCGGTTCCGACTCATGAGCGAATCCGAAAGTCCCTTCGCCATCCTTCTCCGTGAAGTCGTCGATGGATCCATCATCTCTTTGTGGCCGGAATCGACGAGCCTGACGTTAGCTTGCTTCCTGGCGCGACAGGGCTATGCCGATGCTTTGATGGTAAGCTTTTCTACCATTTTCTTTTAAACTGATTCTCTTGTACGCCTCCGTTTTAGGCCTATTGTCTCGAAAACTCGCCGTTCATCTCCGAACTCGAGAAAGCCTTCACTTTCTACATTGCCGTCGCAAATGCCATCCACGGCGATGGCAAACAGGCGTTCGCCAAGTTCACGAATGTCATTGACGGAATCAAGGCCCACGACAACTCGCTCAACATTGCCATCTCCCAGATGCTCAATGAACCCGTCGATGCCGATGCTGTCACGAAGCATTCCACCGGCGATTATCTCAAAATCGCCATGGACTTGTTGAGAAAGTACCACCACGTCGATTACGCCTTGAAGATGGGCAAAATCATCATCGATAGCGGCAATTGTGAAGGCGATGCTGCCTTCTTTGCCCTCGTCTACACGGATCTCTTCAAGCTCCATCTCAACAATGAGGAATACACCGAAGCCGTTCAGATGGTCGGCAACAATCCCGGCAAGCATGAACGCGAAATGTGTCTCCGGGAACTCGTATCGGTGATGCTGCGAAAGAAGCGCTACCCGGCCTTGGCCAACCTTGAATTCGGCGAGTTGACCGAGCTTGTCGCCGAGATTCTGGAACGCAATTGCCAGGCGACCTATGTGTCCTGGGATGACCCCATAATCAATGTGGCTTATTCCTTCTACGTCAAAAAGTACATGTATGACCTGGCTGCGAGGGTCTACATTGAATACGCGATCCGATTGTCGAAGGAATCTGAAACCCGTGCCGTCATCGAGAAGCGATGCCATGTGCTTGCTGCGATTCTGGGCTTGATGCAGTGCGTTCCGACGGTCACCTACGAGCTGAAGGAAGCTGCCCCGAAGGAGGGCGAATCGCAGCTGAATCGATCTGATTTCGTTGTTGTCATTCGTCAGCACCCGAATGATGCCATCACTGGGACGCTGATTGACAAGCAGTGGCTTCGGATTGAACACGTCAAAGCGTCGCTGCGGAAGGAGCTGATCAATCAGTACCCGGTGTTTGCGATTCCGCCGACGGATACGGAAGAGCTTTACAAGGATGCCCTGAAGTACCGTATGTATGATTTGGCATTTACGCTTTGCCAGAAGTGTAAACTGGATGTGTCCCCGCTGATTGAACAAATTACCTATGAAGCCATTGTCGTCGATCACGAGGAGCAAGAAGTCCGGAATGAAATCGACTTCCGTCTCGGGCAGATGAAGCACAAACCTGGCATGCTGAAGATTATGGCCAACAAAGCCAAGTCTGTGCCGTTGACCTCACAGCCGCAGTGGATCATTTCTAACAAGCAGTTTGTTATTCATGGCGAGGAGATGTAGGTTTTTTATGGCTTTTTTGTTGTAAACTGTTAATTGGATCTAGGTTGATGCCACCCCATTGGAAGCTTGTCTACAGCTACCTCAAATACGCCGATTCCGTCAATCCCTCGACGGTGCCCTTCCGCGCTGCTGCCCGTCAATGCATCAAGTATCATAAGGCACTTCCGGATTGGCTCAAGACTGCCTACATTGTGAGTTTTTCTCCTTTTTTTTTAAATTTTAACTTAAACTGTTTGTTGAGTTGACCGAGCTTATCTTGTAGAATCGCCACGCCGCTGATCTCATGTTCCTGTACATCGAATACGACGAGCTCTCCAGCGCCCTCGACGTCTATGACGCCAGTTTGGATAACTTTGAAAAGGGCTTCAAAGACCAGCTTCTCAAGACCCGCACCGATCTGCCGTACTCCATGTTTGACCAGGTCGTAGCCCATGCCCGGAAGCGTCGTCCCGCCAGTGATCCCATCTTCCGTCGTTTCAATGAAGTCCGCGCCCGAACCAAGGAGATTGTGAATCTCTTCGAGTCCCTTGCCGCCGCTACACGACTCCAGGAAGAGCATCTGCGCAGTCAGCATGTTTGTTGAGGAAACTGATCTCGTGCTTTAGTAATTCCATGTTTTTATACTTTGTTCTTGTTTGCTTTTTTATCGTATCAGTATGGCTCTGTTGTTTTTGGTGATCAATTATTTATAAAATTCACTTGAATGAAAGTTTATGGCAGTTGTAACTCGAAAAGAACACGTGTAGGGATATGGTTGACATTTTCATGAAGGATGGTCATGATAAGGGTTTGGAATTTGTCCGAGAAGCATGGCTAAGAATGGTCGTGGATCGATTTTTTGGTGTGTCGTAGATGATGAAGACAAGATAGAGGGCGTTGAGGGAAAACTGGAAATTTTATCAGGGTTTTGTAAACTGAAGCTGATTTAATTTTGCTTACCTGAGCGAAATACAGTAACTGACTAATGTCCTGGAATAGGCCAAGCCAAAAGTCGTCAAAATCCGGGAGCTGGTCAGATGGCACTAGATTCATGTATAAGCGGAGCAGGTGATTAGGCAGATTCATGCCGAGATCGAGCAGGGTTATGCATAGGCATCGACGGAGAAGCTTCATGTTTCGCTGTCTTCTTTTGTTTTTGTTTGACGCTCCGGATTGACGATTGAAGGCGGTTTGGGTCAGCGACGAGAAACTGAATACAGTAGGAGATTTTGTGTGGATTACTGTAGTCACAGGGCTGTCCAGGAAGCTGGTATCTCGGCGGTAGAGGTCTCGTTTCGACTTTGCTGACTTGGTGAAAACGGCCTCAGGCGATGTGGATTCACCTTTAGATGGGCCGTCTTCACAGAGGGGTTCGCTGGCGGCAGTGGTCAGGGATCGGTGCAAGTTGCGACTTCCGCCACGGAAACTGCCTTTTGTGACGTCGAATTTGGGGGAGAGGTCCCGGAACCAGATGGAATGGCAACACAATACTCGCAAATCAAGCACAGTTATGGTGATAAGCGGGACGAAATAAGACCACGTAATTTCGACTAATTGAAACCGATTTTCCCAGGTTTCACTAAATACTTCTCCACAGACCATGAATTCAGGGAAATAGGTAGCATCGTAAAGAATCCATGACTCCAAAACAGCGCAACTAACAGCGATACACGCAATGGCTATAATAGGCTCCCGATGAAGACGCAAATGGGCATACGGCTGATAAAGAGCGACATATCTCATCGCTGATAGGACCAGCCAGCACCAAATGCTAAAAGCTGACGCGGCATGGATCGCGAAAAGATCGATCTGAAAGTTTATGGCTTATAGAATGGTAAAACTGCATTTAGTTGTTTTCATAATTAAACGATAGGTAGAATCGTCAAAAGTCAAACCGACCAACCTTACAAACAAGATCCATCACAACAGCATTTGAAGTCCCCAAATAATCCGAACAAAGCATAACCAACAATGACGTCAAGCTAAATGTATCCGCTAAAGCCATGCTACACAGTAATTTTAGCGACATTCGAGTTGTGTATGTTTGTCTTTTTCTGAAAATCAAAAAACTATATGCACTTCATTGTTTTTTCTGTCAAATCGCACTTACGATCTAAATTTCCGCTTAAAAAACACGGCCAAATTCAAAATAATTCCCACGACACAGATAAAATACAGTGAATACCTCATGACTTTTGGCGGAAGGGCTCTGTGGCTCGTCGTTTTAGTGGAATTACTGTAATTTGGGCCATTGGTTTCTGGATTAGAGCCATTATCAGTGGTTTCCATCAAGCCATGAGTCGATGTGCTCGGCGATGCCGTGGCGATAAGCACTTCCATGGTTTTTGGAAGTGCGCTTGGAGCGTCTAAAAACGGAAAATGAAGGGTTGAAAAAGGCTTTCAGGCAACGGAACAAACACGGGGGCGCGTAATTTTTCATATTACAGGTGGAAAACCCATAAAAACGTCTATGCCAGACTGTAGAAACCGGCAAAAAGGGTTATAAATATAAAATCTAAAGGTCGCGCAATCAAAAAGCAGCTGCCTTTGAAGGGTTATTTTGACGTGTGCCGTGCCAGAAAGTGCCGCAGAGTCGACTTCTATGACATGGACATGGATTCGGTAAAGTTCATACACAAACAAATTGGAGCAGAAACAACCCTCCTTCCTTCGAAAGGGTTTCTGCACGTCATGTGGGGAGGGTTAGGGCCAAGGAAGCAAGACAACGTTGTTTTAGCTTTCTCAAAGTTAATGGATTTCAAATAAAACACAACGCTTCCACCAGAGGCAGCGCATGTAAGCCGTGCTTTTCGACAAAAACGAAAGGAAAAGCACAGCGGAATTATTAGTAGCAAAAAACCGAGGATAATTGTCGGCGTCATTGTGATCTCATTAAATTGGATATGGAGAGCGGAAAGAAAGAGGGAGGGCAATTATGTGAAAAAAGGTTGCAAAAACTAACTTATTTCAGGCAGCAAGCAAAATTATGAGCAACGAATGCTACATGTAACATGTAGCTTCAATGATGAATGTTTTGCATGATCGAGGCAGCTAAGACAATACAAAATATAACTGACTAAAGGCTGTAGACGTCTAGAGGGGATGAGATTTGCGAATTTAATTTCCGTTTTTTCATTTTCAAGTCTGTTGTTTTGACAGGCACTGAAGGGCTGGTGTAATGACGCCAATTAATATGTGAACTATGTCATTTTGGGTGGTTGAAAGTTTAAAGACGTATGTATGTAAACTGGGACCGCATAGAATAATGGGAAAGTCAGATATGCAATAACAATGCGGAATAACAAAAGCTATGATTGTCCAGATTAGTGGAGGCTAAAATTTTATAAACCCTTGTCTGGAACGGTTTTATTTAGCCATATATGGAATGAATTTGCAAAAAAAAACTGACCAAAGAAAGGATCTTATTATGAAAAACGCGTTAATTATGTTAACATAGTCGCAGAAAAATGGCTATTTCTTAATGAATGAATTAAGACAGACTCTGGGAGAAAAAAACAGGTCGAGGGAACAATGATTTTCAATTTTTTGATATTTGATAGGTACCTATGAGAGATGATTAAGTGCCAAATATGAAGGTCTGGGGCGGCCTTCTGAAGGAGTTATGAATTTTCAAAAAAAGGCTTCTGAAACGACCTATAAAATTACAACTCGCTTACTTTTACCGATATCGTCATGAAACTGGGGTTCTAACGTCAACTTTTGATGCTGAATCTGATAGTGATAAGCAAATTTTGTTATCACTGATAAGAAAAAAATGTTAATTTTTTGAAAAAAAAAATTTTTTTAGTTTTGCCGGGTGGGATCATTTTATTGCAGAAATTGGTACTACAGTTGATGCTAACAAACAAAAAGTGGTTGTTGGAGCATTAGTAGTACGGAACTGTGACCATCCTTATCACCAAAAGTGATGCGATCTGAAAAAAGTGCTCCGATCGTAAAACCAAGTACATATTCGGAACGAGCGTGAAAAATGACTCCAAACGGAACATTGAAAATGTGTTTACCTAATCTTTTGAATTTTACGGTTTTTATCGTAAAAAGTACAAAAACCGCGACCGGGAGTCGAACCCCTGCGCGCGCTGGC
>KB455117.1:139805-155823 GCA_000341325.1 Panagrellus redivivus
TGAAAAATCGAAAATCATTGTTCCCTCGATTATAACGGGGTCTGTGATTTTCTCCCAGAGTTCGTCTTAAATAATTATCTAATGTAAACTGAAATAGCCTTAGTTATTCACGCTATGTAGCTATCTTTAAAAATGGCGTATTTTTCACTTTAAAAACATAATAAGCAAGCCACCGGCTACATTTTATGTTTTAAAAACAAAGGAGTAATTATCTCTGGACTCATTAGAGAACAAAAACATATTTAGATCTCTCAAAACTGCCGTCATATGTTTTTGAAACAAAAAAAGTCAAAAAATATCCCCATCCGGAAGTATACCCCCATCCCAATCACTTATACCCACAAAAATGCAAAACCATCAAAATCTTCTAGTCACATAAGCCGATTTCTAACCCCATTATGGCCGCAATGCTCTTTTTTCCCACCACCGGGCAGCCCAAAACTACCGTTCACAAGCGGTTTATCAAAATAACCATGACGAATTTGTCAGCGTTCTCGGGGTGGACTACTTGAATAGAATGTATTAACATTCAATGTGTGTTAAACTACCATGTTTAACAACACTTTTTACCAATGTAAAAACACATATAGTACAACTTTGGACAAGGCAACTACAAACACAATTAGCACGAAATCAGCCTCCAGACGACCTCATGGGGTTATCGTAGCTGATGAGAATTCGCGTGGTTTGTTGCTGCTTATTAAAACTGTAGTAGTTTGGAATAATCGCCCCCGGTTTGAGTGTGTTTCTTGCATTGCAAAAATATTACATAAAAAACGGCGAAACAAACACGAAACTCGTGCCTGGGGGAACTATTAGTTAGCCGGCTCTTCGAAATGGGGTTCATATGCATGCCCAAATGTGTGGGGAGACACAACTTATCAAGTTTTTTTCAGTTTTTCACACATAGGAAAATACTTTGTTCCTCTGCAAATGGCACAAATGGAGAACTTTGACGAAGAGATTATCCGTTACTGTTTGAGCTGTTATTTTCAATGGGAAGTTCGGATGAAGGTTGTTTCCGGAAACTAATTCAGCCAAGTTTATGAAATGATCGCGGTTCTTTGGATGAATGGTGGTTCATTTGGGTGCGGTTGAGGGCAATGGGGAGGCTTCAAAACTCTCTAAATGGGTGAAAAAGAAAGTCTTGAAGGGTCGGATCGAAAAAGGGAGCATAAAAAATGGGTTTACATCAAAGGGATTTAGGGTATTATAATTCAGACATTTTGCAGATGGTAAAATTAAGTAGCTAGAGTACTTTTGAAATAAAAAGATCTGGGCCAAATAGTTGTATCGGGTATTGTGGGAGTGAAAACTGTTTTGCCATGCCCATAAATGTCGAAAAAATCAAAAAACTGTTAAAAAATATATCCTTTTTTTGGCGTAATAACAAATTTTCGTTCAAAAGTTAACAACTAAGCAGATCCATTCCCATGAAGATAGACACCAGACACCCAACTCCGAATGGTCATTTTACATCCAAAACCCCAGCAATCTACGACATGTATGAATAATCACGCATGCAGATGACAGAAATAAAGCATCATCACACATCCATGGGATGTATGCAGGAAGCCCCTTCAAAATGTTTGGAGCTAATAACTAAATCATTGCAACGCAGTTTTGAATTTGCAATGTGAAACGTTGAATTTGTTTATGTACCGGGAAAGGGCAGGGAATGGTCGCAGTAAACGCGGAACGAGATTTGTGAGGGGGTTAAACTGCATATCCTATTTCTTATGACGAATTTCAACTTTTTAAACTGTTCAAAATCTCTTATAATTGTTGCTGTCTACCTTATTCACTTATCAAAGCCAACAAAACAAAGCCAAAAGTTAAAAAACACATATTGCCAAATTTCACCCACACCATTTGCAAGAAAGACAAAAAGAGTGGGTGGAAATGCATTAACAAAATCCGTGTTATTGCAGCAACCCACCATTTCATTTTTCAACTTACTAATGCACGCAACAAAGGAGCCAACCAAAAAAAGTCGTAAAAACATTAGAACGGGGAAAAACACCCCCGAAAACAACGAAATACATCAAATATAAAACATAAAACTGCCGGTCTCGCGTTACGTTTATCCTTTGTTAAAGTTTAACAAACCGACAGATAGAATTTGCCAACTCACAAGTGTGGGATGAAAAAATATGTAAACGTAACACAATAAAAGAATGCTAAACGCTGACATGCATTTGAATGATGAAGTTCATTGAAAAAAGTTTTGTAGGGTAAAAGTTCAATTTACGCTTTTTCACACGCTTGCACGACTTTAATTCTGTGAATTGTTAAACTACATGCCACATGGCTATAAAAAGTTCTTGAAACTTTCATGATTTTTAAGAGTCGTGCTAAATGAATGCGCGGAACGCTTAGAAATGGTTGTTTTAAAAGTTTATTTATTATGGAAAACTGAGAGTTCTATGGATAGAGTAATTTTAGTTAACCATTATTTGGATAAATGTAGAAAACTGCAACAAAATGCTTGTAATGGTATACAACTGCACTTTTAACTACATATATATATTCGGTTGCGTGGTGTTTAGCTACGACATACTAAATGAAGTGCTTTGCATTTGTTTCGGCAATTAGGATGACCAAAAGACTTAACACGGCGTTCGCGACCTTTTTTAGGAACAAGGGGGAGAGGCCGACCCCCGATTTTTTGACATCCAAATGTTTTGAGCCAAAAATGTTGGCATACCTAAGGGTGCTTCGGAACCGGAAGGATTTTGTCTGAAACCTTCTGCTTCTGGAGATATGGATTCTCAAAGTAATTTCCCCGACTTCTATAAAAGTACTTTCCCGGCATCGTAGAGATGTGCGGTTTGAAGCATTCGAAGCCTTTTGGGATGTAAAGTTGAATGACACACTCGAATTTTTTTCAAACTGTCAAAAAATATTGATTTTTATTTTTTGAAAACTTTGACTGGAAAAATCTCTCTTATTCTGTCGATGCGCACGGAGCGGTCGGTACCACGTTGTAGCCCGTGCTTTTCTGCGTCGAATGGCACCTACCGGGGTTTCTGGGAATGGAGCCAAAGCGAATAAAGTGGATTTGAAGCCGAAAAGCGGATAGTGCGCTTGAAGAAAACGCATGCGTGTTCGCGAGATCCTCGGATGCGCACGGACTGGTCCCACCGCGAAAAGTGTCGAGGACCTCACGCAGCCGACCACCTGTTGCACGCGTAGTTTTTCTCCAGCGCACTAGCGGCTTTTCGGCTTCAAATCATATTTATTCACTTTGGCTCCATTCCCAGAAACCCCGGTAGGTGCCATTCGACGCAGAAAATGACGGGCTACAACGCGGTACCGACCGCTCCGTGCGCATCGACAGAATAAGAGAGATTTTTCTAGTCAAAGTTTTCGAAAAATAAAAATCAATATTTTTTGACAGTTTGAAAAAAATTCGAGTGTGTCATTCAACTTTACATCCCAAAAGGCTTCGAATGCTTCAAACCGCACCTCTCTATGATGCCGGGAAAGTACTTTTCTAGAAGTCGGGGGATTTACTTTCAGAAGCCATATCTCCAGAAGCAGAAGGTTTCAGACAAAATCCTTTCGGTTCCGAAGCACCCTTAGGTATGTCAACATTTTTGGCTCAAAACATTTGGATGTCAAAAAATCGGGGGTCGGCCCTCCTAAAAAACCTCGCGAATGGCCTTTTAATTTAGGCAAACGGGGTTCCAAGTATAATTAAATTAGCTTTGCATTCTTTGGAAATGGCGGTATTGTGAGAAATTTAGCAGCATGGTATTCGGTGGAAAGAGCAAAACACAAAAAACTGAATGTTGTTTTAAATTCGGAAACCATACAGTATCCAATTTTATAATATCTGTAAACTGACAACGAAGTAGCGTTTTGATAAAAAAAATAATGGAAGATAAGATCGCTTCGGTCTGTGTTATACCCAAAATCACGGACATTGAACAAAAAGCAGAGCCATCCAAAATGGCCATAAATGGCTTCCGCTTGCAATTGCTTTCGACGTTTTATTGGCGTGACGGCGAAGCAAAAAAGAAAGAAAACTCTCGAGAATGATTCCACGGAGACACTTTCATTAGGCATTACTTGACTCGTGCTCTTGGTGACATTGTGGCATTTTGAGGGGGGCATGATTTGAATTCTTATTAAACTGGAACTATAAATACGAATGACAACTTTACAAGCTCAAAAAAACACGATTTCAAAAATGAACTTTGCTTTGCCCACGTTGAACTTTGAATGAACCTAATAAAGCTCGTTAAACCAACGCACTATAACTTTGAGTCTACAAACGTGCATTCTATGAAAGCATTACAGTATACTTGAAGGAATTTCATAATGAAAATAAAAACTGGTTATGTTATTGATAGACTTTCCATTGAAATAAAAACAGTCAGACTTAGTTGTAAACAACATACGTGACCTCTAAGAAGCCCTTGCATGACCATCAGCATGTTTCAAATCAAATTTGTTGCGTATTCAAGGAGATAACGAGCCGAGAGCGATGACGATTTCCTTGACTCAATCAAAAGGGGATTAAAACTGGACCTCTCAACGTGCAATGTTATTCAATTGACAAAGCCTAATTATTGAAAAAGTTCTCATGACTAACGAAATACATTCATTTATATTGAAAAGTTGCATATTGCACATTTGCAAAATTCTTGTGAGAATAACTTTATTGATATTGGACTTTATACAAAGACGGGCACGGGTTCGTTCCGTCTGCAAAAAGGAGTAGGCTATAAATTGACATTTCGAGTACAATAGAATAACTGTCCAGCATACCGAGAACAGAGAAACTGTTTGCGTTCCGTGAGCTTCATCGAAATTGTTGACATTGAGGCAGACGAAAACAGACATGACGCGATTTTGTTGGAAAGGGTATTGTACTTTTGAAGGCTTTTGGGGTCATTTTGGGGTTGGATTTTGGAAACTGGTAAAAAAAGATCTTGTAGGAATAATGTTAGAATTACGTTTACTCCGATGAACAAAAACTGCGTCTTTGAATTGACATGATTTTAGGTTTTGGTCGGGTTTTGGCTTTACACGGAAGTCATATCCCCAAAAACGGTCCCGTAACGAAAACTGCACGTATGACACTATGTCCTCAAAACTGGTCTCATAGCGAAAAATGCACGCAAAACACAATTCTCCCAAATAAAATCCCATACAGAAATCACTTATGCTTTACAAATTTGTGCTTGCGTAAAAATACTAAAACTGATCCGTCATCCCTTGTTGAAACACTTCTAAATTACATACACTTTCCGATAGCATTCGATTGGCCATTTGCACATGCAACTAGAATAGCAAATTTGACTACTTTTCTATGGACCATAGCTATTCTAGCTCTGCCTCGTCCTCTCGGCATCATAAACACCACAAAAGCAGTCGGCATAGTGTAAGCTTAACTATTTATATAAACTGAGGAATGCTTAACGTTATTTTAGAGGGAACACAGACATTCACGACGGTCAAGATCACGTTCACGCTCTCGATCGCCGAAACGCTATTCAAGGTTGGTTTTTATATATTTTTTTTCGTTTTTATATATTTAAAACTGCCATGAAAGTGACCGGAGCTTAAATAGTTACGATTCAGCTCCTATGGTCAACATGAAAAGCCACGACGCGAGTATGAGATCGAGATCGAGGCCCTGCAAGAAGAGAATCGCGATCTCCGGATGCAAATCGAACAGCTTCACGTCATGACGACCCAATCCAATGTTGCGAGGGTCCAGGCAGAATCTCAGGCAGCTCATTGGGAGCACGAGACCGGCAGGATCAATGCGAGCTATCAGGAGTGTAGTAAGGTTGGTTTTGATGTGGTTTTAAACTGGATAACGAAGTTGTTGTGGTTTCAGGTCCTCCGAGCGCTTCGTCAAGGCGTCGATGAGATCGAATCCGACAAGCAACGCTACATGGATGAAGCCATGAAGGCCAAGAAGGAACGGGACATTGCAGATGCTACTTCGGACAACTTTCGGCAACAGATGGAGGTCGTCAGTGAACGCAACACGGCGCTGGTCAAGAAGTGCGAGGGCTACGTTGAAGAGAATAAAAATCTCAAAGAAAAGTTGGTTTTTTAAACTGTCATCTGTAGCAACGCCCGCATTTCAGAATCGCCAAAGCCGAAGAAGAATTCAAAACACTCCGACCAGCATTGGCAAAGCTGGAAGCTGATCGGGATAGCCTCAAAGAGCTAAATCGGTACTTTTTGATGGATTTTATATATATTTTTTGTTAATTTTGCCATTTCAGAGCCACTATGGATGAAGTCGCCCTGCTCCGCGAGAAAACCAAAGCCTGGCAAGCCGAAAAGAAGGAATTGGAACGCCAACTTCTCAGGAAAGAGGCCCTGGCTGCCGTTGAACGTAAAACTGCAAATTCACCCGGTTCTGGGGTTGTATTAGCCGGTGAAATGGAAATTGTAAGTCTTTATGAACATTATTTTCACCAGTTAGACATTAGTCGAAGTATTTACTGGATAGAAGGTCTCATTATCGTAGTAACTTCGACCATAAGGGCTCCGAGATCGAGACCGTCTTGTTGAACAGTCATATTCGACCGGTGTGATCGTATGGATCGTTGTCGTGTGATTAGCTGGCACTGGTTGGGGAGTTGTTGGTGGTAGAGGTGTTGCCGGTGGCGGGGAGTTGTCTCGTTTTGATCTAGTCGAGCTGAGGATGAAAAATAGGCAACAAATGCAACCTCCAAGGACGCCAAGGATGATTAGGATTAGGACCACGCTGGAATACGGTAATTTGGGGGTTTAAACTGGAGTTAAGTTCGAATTACTTACAGATTAGGCCACTTAACATATTGGCAGCATCGCTGAATGTCTTGACAGCAATCCCAGTAGGTTAGAATGTTGTCGTGGGGGCATTGTCTGGAAATTTTTAGCGTTTTTAAACTGAACTAAGCGCCCTGAGATTAGAAATTTGATTTCATCTTGCCAAAACTCGGTTTAAAATGTATGGCATCGCAAAACTACAGTATATAGCCTTTAAAACTCACAACGGAATCGGATTAATATTCCCAAAATTAAACGTATTGAAGCAATAGGCCTCCATTCCGCCAGCCAATCCCGCCAAGCAACTGATGGCACAACTAACACGAACCCATAGCGCTTCCCGCATCTTTGAATCTAAACTGTCCTTCTGACGACAAAAGTGTTGTTGTTATTGTTGTCTCCGAAACAAGCTGCGCCCTTTTAAGAAGTACACTTTCGCCCCCTCCAAAACCCCAGAAGGCAATCAGGAGAAGCGTGTTTGTCGAAAATTGGCCCTGGCCCCCTTGCAAACTCGGTTCCATTTCTCTAATATCGCCCGCAGTACACCCATCTTACTGTTTGTGTTCACTGAAGCAGGCAGTCCTGATGCTTGGTGACTCATTTTCCCCGAAAAACCTGCCTTCTGCCTGCAATTGCTATAATAGCCAGGTATTGCCATAGAAAGTCGTAAAATCTTGCGAGGGAGCAGCTTTTTGTGACCAATTTCAATCGGTTTTTGGTTAGCGTCATCGCGAACGGGGGTACAAAGAAAACTGACGGTGACTGTTTGAATAGAAATCTATTCAATTTGTTTGATTAAAGCCCAACCTTTTTAGAAGCAACTCGAAACAATAATCGACTCTCTTCACGCCCATTATGAAATGCGATTCCAAATGCTCGAACAACAACTCAACGAAATCGCAATTCCGGAAGAGATGGACCCCGAGCCGATTGAATTCGATGAAGCCAGGGCGGCTGAGTTGCTAGCATCTCCTGAGCCGGCGCCGAATTCCAATGGCGTCGAAGCCGAATCGCAAGATAGAATCGAAGAAACTGCTGCAGATAACATTACGGGTTAAATACGCAATTTTTATTATACAATTCTGTTAATAGTTGATTTTCGTGAATTTGAATTAATGTGTACAATGAATGGATGGAAAAAGATAGACGCCAGGTCTAAGAAAAAGCGGATACGGTTCTCAAAATTGAAATTTGAAGCTCAACAAACTTGCAAAAATGGATTTAGTTCAGGAAGCGGATGCTCATTTTCTGGTCAATGTCGGTTCTTTCCATGGCTTTGCAGAACTCTTCGAAGGAGATTCGGCCATCCTTGTCGGCATCGGCTTCAGCGATGGTTCGCTCCGCAATGTGATCCAACTGTTCGGCGGTGATGTTGCTGCCGACCATCATGTTCAGGATGAACTTGAACTCTTCCTTGCCGACGTAGCCGTTCTTTGTGAGGTCGTACATTGAGAAGGCGACTGAAATTGGGTGGATGTAAACTGAGCTTTCTAGCGGGAGAGGGTAAGTAAAAAAGCATACATCTCAGCTTAGATTCCCGGGAATTGATATCACTCGGACGGCGCTTGTTGATCGGACGGAAATGGGCCAATACATTGATGAATTGACGGAAGTTCAGCTTCGTTTGAGCTTCAGAATTCTCGCCCGTGAAGAAAGCATCGACGATACGGTCGCCGAGTGGGTTGATGGCGAGCTCAGGGATACGGAGCAGATCCTCACGATCGAGGTAGCCACGGCCCTGCTTGTCCAGGGACAGGAAACGGCTGTAGAGACGGACTATTTGGTTCTTGGTGACTGAAAAACTGAGATTTTCAAGTATGTGACAAAAGAATTGGAAACATACATCCAGTCTCTTCCGAGATTTCATTGATTTCCTCCTTCTGGAGCATGAGGGATGCCTGCATGTTGCCCATGGTGATGGAAGGGAAGGATGGGATGTGGTTTCACCTGTAATGATTTGGGTTTAAAAACTGCACACGAAATCAGTGAGTAAAAAAGTTGGTCCAGATAACACTAAATGTACAAAGTTCACGATAAAATTCAAACCGCATTCACCCCATCGGTGCGTAATCGATAACACACGTTAAGGGAACACGCGAGACCAAAGGAAAGCCATGCATTTTGATAGGTTACCGCAACGGACGTCAGTATGTCAATAAACGGGGCAGAAAATGGAATACATTCAATGGATAAGGTTCGCCCGTTAGAGGGACAATGAATAAAAGTATTTGAAAGTTTTTCAAACTTCTGACAATCAAAATCAAGGGAAAATATATATAATTTATGCCAAAAATCAACAATAGGAACCAAAACTCAACAAATAAACCCTTCTAACGGGCCCGATTCGGATTATAAACCTTGATCGGAGCCTCGTCTTCCTCATCCGAACTGCCTTCCTCGTCTTCGGCGCCATCTTCTTCGTCAGATTCTTCTTCACTGTCGCTCGGCGGCAGCATATCGGGATCGATGGCACTGTTCATCCCTTCTGGGATGTTCCGCTTCGTGGACCGCTTCATCTTGTCGGCTTCATCGGCGAAATGGGCTGGCCAACGGCCAGTATTTTCCAAATGCAAGATGGATTCCTCATCGAGGACATTGACGATTTCGCCCTTGACCTTGTCGCCCTCCTCGATGGCCTCAACGACGACAAACTGACCCCGCTTGATCCAGACCGTGTTCCGGAACTTGGTCGGCATCGAAGCGAGATATCGCTCCCCAGTTTCATCGACAACCTCGTGGAGATTGTTACCCCGGCTTTGGCCGACTTGGGCGACACGTTGGCCATCGGCAGGCTCGACGAACTCGGTTTCCATCTGCTTCGTCACGAAGCGCTTCTTGGTGGCTCGGGACATGGTGATCGGGCTGAAGGATATATAAATAATGGTGTAAACTGCTTTCCCAATGTACATTTTTAAAAAAGAACTTACAAAAATAGCCCAAAGGTTTGTGACGTTCAAAACTATATTTGTTTTCGAACAGTCGACGCAATGGCATAAACTAGGCCACAAAAGGGACGCAAAAGACCGATTTTTGTGGATGAGACAAAAATCGGGATGTCGACAGGTACCGACGAGACGTTGAGTGACGAAAAGCTGAACGAATCACGCGGAAATGCGGCTTCGGAACAGGTTTTTATTGCGGAATGTTCTGCAATGCGGAAATCGGACGCGGACGCAAAATCGCGACAGAACGAATGGACTGCTCGACACACTTTGCCAAGAGTGCTTCGTGGGTGGTCCGAATCGACGCAAAAATTCAAAAAACTGTAAGAATACCCTTGGGTTTCATCTCAATAGTGCCTTCAACTAAATTAGTCCGAAATTCGTCATTATCCGTGGTCAACTTAGAAGATTTCCCCGCCCGGATACCACAAATTCAGTCACAGGCTTTGTTATCGTAGCAGATTTAAATGGTAAAACCGATAATAATTTGGAGGTGACGTTGAAAATTTCATTAACTGTAGTAGTTTTGAGTTGTATTTCACGGTATGTTTTGGATTATACAGTCTGACGGTATGAGTTTATGTGACAAAACTGAAACAAGGCTTCTGGCAAGCGTCAATTTACAAATTTCGGTGGATTTAAATTTTAAAAACTGTTCCAAGCTGTTGTTTAAGACTTTAACGGTTAACCAAGGTTAACTTTTGTAATTCTGTTTAACGGTCTCTGAATGCCATTCGTGACAGCTCGACAAAACAGTGCCATTGTGACGTCGCAATTAATCTCGACTGTCATCGGGGCTGTGGACGGCATTCGCGCAATAATGCATTTGTCCGACCATGAATGGACGTCCGTCTTCGCGCCCCTCGCCTGAATTCGGGTTCAAAAAAGGCATCCGATCACGCTTCGGTGCTTACGCAAATTAGCTTGGCACTTTCTTTTGGCCAAATATTATTGGCAAACCAAAGTGCCTGTGTGTGGATAAAATATGTTGGGTATAAACCGAATAATTTTTTCCTTAAAAACTAAAATTTCGCTTTTATAAAAAAACTGTTTCGGTTAAGCTGCGGTGTTTTGCAAAAATATTCTAGCATACATTTTTGCGTTTGAAATCAAAAACTGAAAGGTTCGTTTTTCCGTAATCAACACATAAAACAGCCTAAATACCTCATCCCCGCTAATCCCCTCTTCCCCAACAACTATTGTCTCAAATTCGATGCTCCAATGACAATGTCGAACAAGGCCATCGAAGTTGTCATCGGCTCGAATGTCATCACGTTGGCCCGAAACGAGCTCTGGCCAACAGGAAATACCTCCGTCGACCAGAGGCGACATGCCTTTGCTGTCAAGTGCTTACGCGTCCGAGGAGCTCAAGTTGCATAGATGGACGCAGTGCCAACAAGTGCCCACTTGACAGTGAACCATAATCCGACGATTCACAAAGATTAACGGTACTTGGAGAGCGCGATTAGCCGGCTAATGAATGCCCAAGATGGGTAAGGGTAACTGACCTTTTGACCCTTGACGGCCGTGACCAAACTTTGCATTTCGTGTCCAGTGTGCCGGATTTCCTGAATACAATGGCAGCAAACAGGCGTTTTGCACACGGTACAGTACATGGTGAGGACCTCATCCAAATGCCGTTCACATTTGACGTCCTTTTCGGCGTCATCAAGGGGACCGAGACGCCGTGAGGTCGCGGGAACAAAGAGATGGTCCTTCAAAGGGCCGCGGCTCGGATGGAGCACGGTCTGGCACGGGGTACAGTAGAAGAAGTTGCAGACGTCGCAGCAGAGATCGGCCGGTCGAGGTGTGCCTTCGCACCATTGGCAATTCGGGACCGGGGTTTCTGAAGGTTCTGAAGTTGTTGATGATGATGGCTGCGGCGAGAAGCGAAGTCGCTGCAAGATCCGCCGAATCGCGACGGCTTCTGGCTGGTGTCGGAGCGCATTCTCATCGGCGTAGACAGACGGCTTATGGCAATTTTCACAGTTTACAGTATAGCCAGAAATGGAGGGGGTCAGAATCGATGGCAGACGGCTGCTTGAAGTGTTGCCGCCGTGTGGGATTGCTTGGGATGCGTAGATTGATCCGACGAAGGAGCTGGGACGTGATCCTGGAATTTAAACTGTTTGTTTCAATTGGCTTTGAAATGTGTCTATCCCTGAAAAGTGCCAAATCCCTCCAAGTTATGATTGACAAATTACGGGTGTCCCCGATCAGTGTCCTGAACCCAGCAGGCGCCACGCCGTAGGCCCCCAAATCCATCATCTCGACTGACCCCCTGGTCCGCGTTGATGGCTCGAGACAAGCATGCGCAGTTACGTCGATGCACCTGTCCCCGGGGCCTACTAAGCTTTGCAATCCTTCAAAGTCTTCAAAAACAATGGTCATTCCGAGTGACACAAATTGAGTGTTTTTCGCGCACTCCAGGCCATACAACTCATGACAAGCACGGTGAAAGCATGGATTAAAGTATCGAAATTCTAAACTGTTTTACTCGCTACATTAGAATGGTCATTACTCATAGCTACTAAAAACCGCTACTTATAGCCAAAACGCGGAGGGGATGAGATTTCTCCGGATATAAGACCCCCGCTTGCGCATCATTTCACAAAATCCATTACCGAACGAGATGCATCCCATGAGCCCTGTCATTAAATCCATTTTCCGACTGATCTGCGCATCGGCGTCAGAATGTGTGAAAGCAATTAGCGGTCGCACTGTCGGTCGAGTAAACTTGCCGCATACTGTGCCGACAAAAAAGGACAGTGTTCCGTGTTTGCATAATAACACCGTTCAACAGCCGAATGCTTGAACAACTCGCTAATGGGTTTACTTTTTCATTGAATACGAGTTATTTTGCAACTGTCTTTAATCGATGATGGGATTAGCGTGTTAGCACAAGGACATCATCAAATGTGTTTTATGATTAAACTGGTACTTTCATTTCCAAGTGATTGTTGGAAGTGTGCCACAATATGACGCAACAAAGTGTGCCGAAAGGGTGCGCAACAGTCCTTCTTTTTGAAGTGCGAACGGCTGAGCTTTGTTTAAACAGTGCCTGAGCGGATTTGGATGAGCTTAGCGATCGGGACTGTCGCTCGGAAGATGCTTGACGCCTGATGGTCGCTGTCTTTGTTCAGCCACTCGACTTCATGACCACCGAAAACGGCTACCAGGCGCGAAAACGGACAAAAGTAGCCTTTGATCGCCGCGCTTGATTGATCGCATGAATTCGAACAAAGGTCGGGTCGAGAAGTGCCAAACGGCGCTTTTTTAAGGATAAACTGATGCCCATAAAAACTTTTCTACTCAAAAAACTTATTGTAAACTGTTCCGTCAGAAGAAGTGATATGAGAAGTGCAAAAACTGGCATCATGTCGTAGAATTGATAAGAAATGTGTTCGTTTCCCGCAATCGACCTTGTTTGTCCGACCTTGGTGACGTTTCGGCACCTTTGGTGTGAACCGTTCTGCCACAATTAATCGCCGCGATTCAGCCACGAACGACATTGCTTATCGGAGCGCGCCGTCGATCACCGACCCTCATAAACTCTCGCTCGATGAATGCTCATAAAACTGGACGGTGTGATGCGAGACTGGCATGGAACGTCTATTCTAATGGGATTTCGTGCCCTTGAGGTCGGTTAAAACTCCCTCGGAAACGTGTTAAATGCGCGCGGGGAGTAATTACGCCACAATTAAGGGTTTTTATTACGTAAAACTGTCGCCTAATGTCAGAATTAATAATAAAAATGTTTTATTAACGTTTATTACAATGTAAAAAGGTAAAAATATTCAGATCAACAGTTCAACTTCACAGGTATACATGGAGGGACTAAACAAAGACAAGTGTATCAAGGCAGGATTAACTGAATGGTAGGCATTGGCTAAAGAGTGTCGGTGACGCTATCATCCGAAGTCGACGATCGGAGTGTCGGCGGAACGAGACCGGTGTGAACTGTGATTTTGGCGTTTTTGTTGACGCTGAAGGCGGGGTAGTACAGGCCGCGGGGCATGTTTCTGCAAAGGGACGGTTTAAATCAACTTTTATGGACATTTTTTTATAAAACTGTAAGTCTTTAATGTTGAAATTTCAACTTACTTGAAGGCATAACACGCTTCATCGACCTCGAGGCGTCGATCATTGACGTAGAAGGACAGAACGCCCTGATCGCAATCCATCAAAACACCGAGCACAGCCCCAGTGCCTCCATGCAAAGCAATCCGGCCGTGATGGGCGTCATTGTGGATGTACCAGGAGCGTTTATCGTCTATGTACATGGCCCAGCCATGGAGATCCTTCCCGAGCATCGTGTGTCGATTTACTGATGGCTGGGCGACACCGATGACAATGTCGCCATTGCCGTCGAATTGGTCGACCGTAATCTCCCAATAGTGGACGCCTCTCGAGAAGGCTACATTGCCCAAGACGACACGGTAATCAAGACCGACACCGGTCAGGGTGGCACGTTCATTGGACAAGACGACGTCTCGCTGGGAGGAGGACTTTGTTAGTTGGAACCAGGCGACTGAAAACTGTGAGTTAAGTGAGAGCCGGTGATTTAAGCGCCAAAACAAACCATGTGCCGTCTGGAGCCCAATCGGATCACTGTAGGCACTTTCACCCGCCGAATTGAACGCCTTCACTCTGACATTGTAGATGGTGTCAAAATGGAGACCATCAATCGTGCAAATGTTATCGGGGCCGGTATAGACTTCTCGAAAGTGGCCATCATCACGGCCGGAATCGATTTCCAATGTGTAGCCGTCAATGGCAGTGCCGTTAGCTGGGCAGTGCCAGACGACAGTAACAGAGTTGTTTTCGGCAAGGCATTCTGTGGCATCGAATTGAGGGGCGCTGGGGGCTGTAAAGGTTGATACTTTAAAACTGTAACCGGAAGACGGGCGTGCATCGGGCCAACCACAACTGACAACGTCCAACAATGACTACCACAAAAGTGAAGTGAAAACGAAAAGAATTTCAAAAATTTAGACAAAAACAACGTCGAGTGACATTTATTAACCTTTTGAGGGGTCGCCTCGAACGCGTCCCGAACTGCAGCTTATGGCTAGAAAGGGGAAGGAGTTTGTTAAATTTTTGTTTAAAGTTTTTTTTGTCTTTTTTAAACTGTTGAATTGTACTCTTGAATTAAAACCTACACTTAAGTTGAGCAAATTCCAATCCCTGAATGGCATTTTGAACCGGCCTTGTGTCCAGGCTTAAGACAAACTCTGGATCAACTTCGGCTTTTGTCCGCATTTCACGATTCCACGTGAAATCCTGCGTCGAAGCCCGATTATTGAGCTGTTGCCCAATCTGGAGATACACCACAGCGTCGGGTTCTTTCAGCACTTCGATGCACAGTTGCATCAGGGCTGTGGTTCTGTTCAAATGGCTCGTGCATCGGTTTACTTGGTCTCGGAGGGCTTTTTTCTGCAAATTTCTGTTTTTAAACTGTCTCGTTTAGTTCGTTTAGCCCACCTTTGAATCCCGTTCAACTTCTGCAAACTCTTGTAACCTCTGCCGCCGTTCTTGCAAATGCTCAATCAACGCATCAATCTGAATGTTGATTCTCGCTTTGTAGTCTTCACAGTTTGCATTGATTTTGTCATTGAGTTGCTTCAATTTGCTGACTTCATCCGCGGCATTTCGCACCTTTTCACTCAGATGTTGCAAGGTCTTTGATAGGCCATTCTGAAAACCCTTTCCATTATGATTCCATCCAGCTCCAACCCACAATGAATACCAATAGCCCTCATCAAAGAAGACTGACAAATGTGATGAAAGGGCTTTTATCGGCGGTTTCGCCTTTGCGCAGGTTGTTTTTTGCATAAGCCCCCTTCCCAAAAGGCCAGATGCAACACATTCACATCAGAAACGCGTTCCATTTGCAAGCCGCTTTCAGGAAGGGGTGAAATAGCAGCTGGTTGACCCTCGAATTGGGGTCATCTAATCGTTTTTTAAACTAAACATCTACAACTTGTTGGTCTCGACTTCCAGAAACACGATACCGCCTTTTGATGGTGGCACTTTTATGGCCGCCGTCAAAGTAACTGTTTGGCGGCGCTGACCTGGGGCAATCAGTCAGTTGTCAGCGGGGAGTTATGAGGGTATTTGGCGATATGGGTTGGGTGACAAAACTGGGAAGTTTCACTGAGGCGAACTTCAAGAGCCTAAAGTCAAGACTACCTTAAGTTTGGAAGGGGTTTGAAATCTCATAAACTGCACGCGCACAGCGGCCAGGCACGCGGACAACGAGTTTTGCGCGCGCTCTTGTCTGGTTCGACTGA
>KB455117.1:155833-172797 GCA_000341325.1 Panagrellus redivivus
GGCGACCAGATTAGGAGTAGATTGTTCATAACCGACGGTCGTCACCAATGTCCCACTTTCCAATCGCCTGCGGGGTGGTTTCGGGAGCGGTGGGCGATGATTGTGTCAGTTCTGCGCACTTTGCAGTTCAGGACGGGGCGTGAAAAAGGCTTTTGTTAGCGGCACTTTCGCGGAGATTTCAATTTCAATTTTCATGAAGTTGCGGAATTTTTGTTTCTCACCTATGTTGATTGGGTTTTGGGGTGGGGTTGGTATCAATTTCAAATTAGACTCTCAATTGAAGTTGAACTTTACGTAGTCTTCGGGGTGAGTCAGCTAAAGCACGCGCAGGTTAGGATAAGTTTGCAATGCATAGCCTAAGAGCTTTAGAACTGTCGTTTGCATAGTGAATGGATGCACCAAAGTATCAATCCTCTTCAAAAAGCACCCCTCCCTCTTCACGCTCATCCCCCAACTTCTTGATTCTGATCAGTACCCTTCCTTCGAAAAGTTATGCAACCGCCTCGTGCTACTCCATCTGAAGAACCTCATTCATAAACCCGACGCGAATGTCTCCCTGCTCGTTAATGAGCCAGCCGTGCAATCCTTGCACATAGATTAGCAGCTCTTCGCGACAGCTTTTTGACGGATGTCACCTATGCTTCCCCCGACAGCCGTGTGCCATTGGCGTGGCGCCACATTGACCATTAACTATTATGACTCTGTTCCGTTTCTCAGACCCCCTCAGAGGTTGTTTTTACGTCAAGCTCCGCCCGCTTTTTTTAATGCCAATTTTTATGGACGAGATTTCGGTCCATTAAACACGTTTTTTCTTCCTCTCCTCCAAGCGTCTTCGCAAAAAGCGATTGCGATTGCTTTAATGGGGCGAGCTCGTGAGCACCACAGGCATCGCCATTGATCATGGAAACCCGACCTCGGTGTACGTACGAAACGTCTTCATCTGGGGCTACCTATGGCGGTGGCCATCACAGACTGGTTATTTCACCCCAGCGCCCTGTAGTGGAAAAAGGTTTCTGATGAGATGTCACACGTTTTGGTCATGTCATCGATCATGCATTTCACTGATTTTTAATGGGGAAAGAAAATAAAAAGTTATCAAACTAGCGGGGTTATAAGTTGGCGGGTCCTTTTTGGGTTATTAACGCCTTTTTTGGCTATAAGAACGCTCAAAATCATAAATATCAACCCCTCTTCATGCGCCAAAACGGGCCACCTGGGCTGTTGGGCTGTCCAAGGTGAAAAGAACGCTTATCTGCCCCTGGCGATCTGAACGCCTGACGCGAATGGCGTTCATTTCACTTCCGCGGAGTGGTCATCATATCCGTTTTCGTTTCCGTAACTTGATATTATTAACGCGGATTTCCCTTTTCGCGATATGCATAATTTGTATCCGTATAGGGGTGCATGCGTGTGTGCGGGGGAGAAGTTGGGTTCATTTTCGCCCCAAGTCAACTGAAGTCAAGTCAACATTGTTATCATTGCGTGCTAGGGTCTGCAGAGTACTGCGTTATCATCAATAATAGGGATTCCACATGTTTGGAGATTTTTTCTCAAAGGCCGTTAAAATGTAAATAAAGCTCGGAAACACCTTTTTAACGGTGGAATTTGACCTTCGCGATCTTTTTTCTTCCCATCTAAAACGAAAACTGTCTTTTTCCAGATGAGCCGCCTGAAGTGTGTCCTCGTCGGCGATTCTGCCATCGGCAAAACTTCCCTCATCGCTGCCTATACGACAAATGCCTTCCGTGAGCACTATAACGCCACTACCTATGACAACTTTTGCGTCAGTGTTACTGTGGATAATAAGCCTCTTAGACTTGAATTGTGCGATACTGCTGGACGGGTAAGTGACTTTTTTAAACATGAAGAAGCTCAAAAGTCGAAAAAAACTCACTAAAATTGTTAGCCACCCTGGCAATCGGCCCCAATTCTCGATTTGGATTCACTTCCACCGTTTTATTTGCCCGTAACTTGAGAGCCAATAGGTTCATGTCGATTGGAGTGCCACTGAAACAGTCAAAATCCAAACAATGTTTCAAAAATAACTCTTTTCCGCATTACTTACGCGTGCTCATACAAACGTCGAGCAGATGCAGCTACTGACAAGAGCACTCCAACGGTAACACAGTAGTTCAATGACACTTGATACATGGCCAAATGGGACACTAGAATTTTCAAGCTGCGTCGAGTGTGATGTTTGGATGGATTGAAGAGCCCTCAGGGTCAGGGGTGACTGGGTCTGGAGCGGGGGACTTATGTAATTAGTCAGAGGGAGATCATTGTTGACACCTCCGCCCATTAGCTCCAAAAACAGCTAGAAAAAGCGTCGTCTAACTGGGTGGAGGTCAATGACAAAAGAAAGAGGCTATATTTGGGCAGGCTTTTGACAGCTTTGCGCACACTGGTGTGATTTACGTAGACAGACGAGACTAATGGAATTGCTCTTTCTCATTGTTACTTTTTTCAGGCCGAATTCGATTCCCTGCGATTATTGAGCTACAATGAGGCGAACGTCTTTCTCCTCTGCTTCAGTGTCATGTCCGAAGCGTCCCTCCAGTCTGTCATCTATAAATGGTTGCCCGAAGTCAGAGCGCTGGCGCCTGATGTTCCAGGTTCGTTTCCGACATTAAAAACCGATCCATCTCACAGTAAAAGTTACAGTAATCCTCTGTGGAACCCAATCCGACCTCCGTCACAACCTCACTAAAGCCATGGAGCTCAAACAACGCGGCATCAAGCCCCTTACCGAAAAACAGATCAAAAAGATAGCCGATCAACATCACCTTGAAGTCTTTGAATGTTCCGCCCTAACCCATCAGAACCTTAAAAACGTCTTTGATGCAGTTATCGTCAGTTCGATGAGCCCGAAAAAGCAATCATCCCGCGGAGTCGATCGAAATGGAAGCTTTAATCACCACCAAAACCAACAAAATGGCACACCCGTGCCGCCCCCACATAATGAAAAGCATAAAACCGGGTTGAAGGAGTCCTTCCGGAAGTTGGTCACTATGACACGTAGACTTATGTGAGACCGTTGGCAACGTTAATGTTGGTGAATCGATCTCAGAACTATAGATTATTGACGTATTATCCACTTCTTAAGATTCAAGTCACTTATATTCCGGAACTTGTAATAATAAAACTGATCAAACTGATGGTTCAAGGTGTCAAAATGCAAAAATATTCCCCAAAAATGCCATTTCCGACTCGACTCTCCCGTCGGTCAGGCCCCGCATTGCGGAGGCGCCATTCGCGGCGCCCGAGATGATCGAGCTCCTGGCCATCGTCACGATTATTGTCAGTTTCGCGTTTCTGCTGATCCCAACATGTGCAAAGCGAGCGAAAGCGGCCCCGACGGCGACAAAGTCGATGAAATCCGGCGGAAAGAGCCTCAAAACAGCGATTGGTGATCCGACTGAGGTGACAGCGTGTGGGACGCCGCCAGGAACCCCACCTAATAAGGGACAGCCGAAGGATCCTGCAAAACCACCTATAAAACAAGTATCAAAGGGCGGAGCGGAGCCGGCCAAGCCCACTGGAGCGCCATCATCGGGGGCTCCAGATGCGCCGAAACCGAATGGAAGCAAAGATGCAAAGTCGGGATCGGTTGTGCCGGGACAGGATGGCGTTGGGGATGATGGCGTAAGTCTTTATTAGAGTTAACTTCTAAGCTGTCAAATGCGTTTCCAGAAGCCCAAAATCGAGAAGACAGTAATGCTAACCCTCCGTCAACGTAAGGGAGACAAGTCCAAAGAGCAAGACGACCATGAAGAAACCGGTGGTGAAGCCATCGATGCCGCGAAACCGTCGGAGAAGGAACGTGCCGCCCATCACAAATCCGGCAAGAACAAGTCAGCTGCGGTCGTCAAAGCCAGCACTCCCGCGAAGTCACCGGATAATACTGATGCCAAAAAGAAGAAGGAAGAGCCCTCAAAACCTATATTACCGCCGGGAATGTCCAACAAAGACGATGCAACCCAGAAGGTCGGCTCTAAAGAAGAAGTCAAATCGAAGGGTGCCGCTCCAAGTAATGTCAGTGCTGCCAAGAAGGATGCCGAACCCGCGCCAGCAGAAGGTGCAGGCACTCCCGCGAAAAAGCCGGATTCAAAATCAAAGGAATCCAAATCAAAGGAGGACAAAGCGCCGGAAAAAGAAGCTGAACCGTCGAAAGGTGCTGATAAGGATAAGGACAAGGACAAAGACAAGGATAAAGACGACAAAAAGGAGAAAACCTCCAAAAAGGAAGCCAAAGAGAAAGAAGAAAAGTCCAAAACGAAAACGGAAGAAAAAGCGTAACTATTTTTTATTGATCGAATTTTATCTTTGTTTGAATCAAATAAACAACAAATTAAATATTCCATTTAAAGGTGCGGTTTTTCTTGACAAGAGTAGCCTTCAAGAAGACGACGCCAGTCGGTTGAATGTGCAAATGGAGCTCGTCATTGACACCGTAGAGGCCGAGGTCTTTTTGGGCCCAAAGGTCTCGGACGGAGTATCCGGCATCGTATTTTAGGTCGAGGAGGGAAAGTTTCATGTTGATCTTCTGTAATGGAACGATAAATGGGGGCTGAAACTTTGAAAAAAACTTGCAATATTGACGGTTCCACGGTTCAAAACAGCAATGGCTTTTGAGAATTCGGTGGCATCGTCGACTTTCACGACTGGAGTGACCTTTTTGACGTAAAAATAGAGGTCAGTCCACTGAAAACTGGTGATTATATCAAAATTAAGCTTATTAAAATGTTAAATTAACAAAATTTGACCAAACATCTTTAGGCAGTTTGAGAAAGTATCAAAGTTTTGAGACTTGAAGAAGTTAAAAAAACCTCACATTGAAAACCATTTTTCCAAAATCTCCAATTTGATCCTGATCAATCGCGATGACATCTCGATTCTGCAGAATGGCCTTCGCTGATGGCGTTACTGTACGCAAATCATTGGACATGATGAGCGGTGCCGACCAAATTGACCACAACGTCATTTGTGCTCGAGCTTGGTCGTCTGTGATTTCTGGGTTTCCGGCAACAATCTAAACCATTCTATCAGTTTTCACAACCTTTTCAATGTCTTACCATATCAGGATCATTCCAAGCTCCAGGGCCATGGAACTCCGCAATTTCATCCTGATGCTCATTGTACCAGTCAATCGTATTGATAATTGATTGCCAGTTGACGTCAATGTCGTGGAAGTTCCGCCACAAGTTGCATGCACTTGAAATGTCTTTGTAATTAATCGTTTCCGGATGGTCTTGCAGATACAAAGGCCACTCGCAGCCGTAAACAATCTTTTTACCAGTGGCAATCAACGCGTCTGACATCTTTTTGTACTCGGCAGGGATGCCGGATTCATTGAGGAAGCATCCGTCGAATTTGAGGTAGTCAATGCCCCAGGATGCAAAGGTTTCGGCGTCGATAGTGGTGTGGTTCAAACTTCCTGGGTACTTGGCACATGTTGTGGGGCCAACGTCGCCGTAGATGCCGAGTTTGATGCCACGTTGGTGGAGCTACAACGGTAAGTACAGCCATTTTAGAGTAAACTTTGGCAATAGAAACTCACAAAGTCGACAAGCCACGGAATTCCCTTCGAAAATCTCGTCGAATCCGGCTCCAATCGACCCTCCTTATTCCGTTGTAGCTTCGACCAGCAGTCATCAATGTGGATGTATTCATAGCCAACATCCTTGTACCCATCAGTAACTAGTCGATTTCCCATCTTCGCATAAAGGTCCTCGCTAATGCAGGTATTTGGATGCTTTTTACAGTCGGTTTCACAGAGAAACTTGGCCCAGGACATCCAGCCCATTGGAGGTAGGCGAGCGAGGCCATTTTGAAGGGATGAAACGGCGGCGATATTGGCTATCACCAAAATAAGTGATGACAAAATTCGCATTTTAGCAAATTTTGCAAACGTCTAGAAACTTCAGACAGCCAAAAAACGGTAGAGAATGAAAAACAAGCACGTTGGTTCACACGTTTTATACGTAAACAGTTGGTCAGTTTCATTGTTTACGCGATCGTTTTAGTTTCATTCATCTTTTCAGTAAACAAAAACATGGCCATTACAAAGTCGATAACCTTCACGTTATGATTAATTGCAGTCGTTAAAATCAAAAAACTTGTTTTATTTAGAAATTTATGTACAGTTCAAACGTTACGATTTTACGGAAAGTCAAGTCAAAATTCAATTAGAAAGGCAATAGGGTTTAAAATCAGTGATATAAAAAGTTTAGTTTTTATGATATAAGTAAAATTAGAAAATAAGACAACCAAGTCTTCAGTATCCACATTGATATATGGCTATAGGACGATTTAAGGTCGAGGAAAATGTTTACGCTGAACGAGGACATAATCGCCTTCAACTTCGCTACCATCAGGTCCAGTAACATTGACAGCTTCAGGATCACCCATCGTGTACTGACCAACATCAAATTCGACTTTTTCGCCAGCAACGAGGTAACGCTCCCACGGCGTCAAGGAAGATTTTACGATTCTTTTCTGGTGAACATAAATATCATCTTTGCCATCATCCCGGGTGATGAAACCAACATTGTGCTCAAATGAATAGTACTTGACAGTTCCGGTGACCTTGGTAGCTACGATTTTCATTTCATTTTCATTGGCCCTGAAGTCGCAAGACGGAAGGAAACGCTTATTACGTGGTGAGCATGGTTCTCGAAGCGGCTTTTTCAGGGCCATCTTCAAAGTCTGGCGGCAGTTCTCATTCGTCACAAGGGTGTCGATTTCTTTTCCATTGATAATATCCTCCGAAGTTAAGACGACTTCATAGGCATCATTTTGCAGGGTGATCTCCCAGTTACGGCTCAGAGTGAACTTCGTATTGTACTTCTTTGAGTTGGCAATGTAAATTGGTGCCGAAGCGTTCAAATGGTTGAAAGCAACCCGAGCAGCGACGAGCTGGTCGGCGATCTTTGAAGGCAAGCTGTCAAATGTTATATAAGCTATGCCATTGTGCCGGATATGTCTGATGTTGCGGTCGTCGAAAAGGATCTCAAGGGCACAGGGGAAGTTGATTCTGTCGACGAAGACGGAGTGCGCCTTGCCTCCTACTTTGATGAAGCCACTTTTGGAGAGGTAAGTGCCTTGGATTAGAGATTTGCCAAGGTTAGGAATTTGAAAGCCAAAGTGATCGTCGCTGTCTTCGGTGCCAGCATTTTTGAAAGATGCCTGCTTTTTGATGTAATCCTCAACAGTTACAATACTTTTCGACAAAAATTTGGTATCGTCTCCCAAGTTTCTGACGACGGTCCATTCGAGGAGTTCCTCGGTGGGCTCGGCCACTTTTTCAGGGACTGATGGTTCCGTTTCAGCTTCAATAGCGGTATGGACGGACATGTTGTCTTCATCGCTGGTCGTATCGACGGAAACAGTGGCCGCTCCGACAGTTTTAAGGGCAGATAAGTCGAACATTTTAACTGTCTTATCGACAGAAACAGTGGCAGCTTCAGGAACAACAACATTGTCCTTTTTTACAGATGTGCAGTTCATAACATATCCGCCGATGACCTTATCTTTTGGAACCCACGATTCAGGATCCTTCTTAACACGGCGTTCGCGACCTTTTTTAGGAACAAGGGGGAGAGGCCGACCCCCAATTTTTGAACCCAAAATGTTTTGAGCCAAAAATGTTGGCATACCTAAGGGTGCTTCGGAACCGGAAGGATTTTGTCTGAAACCTTCTGCTTCTGGAGATATGGATTCTCAAAGTAATTTCCCCGACTTCTATAAAAGTACTTTCCCGGCATCGTAGAGATGTGCGGTTTGAAGCATTCGAAGCCTTTTGGGATGTAAAGTTGAATGACACACTCGAATTTTTTTCAAACTGTCAAAAAATATTGATTTTTATTTTTTGAAAACTTTGACTGGAAAAATCTCTCTTATTCTGTCGATGCGCACGGAGCGGTCGGTACCACGTTGTAGCCCGTGCTTTTCTGCGTCGAATGGCACCTACCGGGGTTTCTGGGAATGGAGCCAAAGCGAATAAAGTGGATTTGAAGCCGAAAAGCCGCTAGTGCGCTGGAGAAAAACGACGCGTGCAACAGGTGGTCGGCTGCGTGAGGTCCTCGACACTTTTCGCGGTGGGACCAGTCCGTGCGCATCCGAGGATCTCGCGAACACGCATGCGTTTTCTTCAAGCGCACTAGCGGCTTTTCGGCTTCAGATCCACTTTATTCACTTTGGCTCCATTCCCAGAAACCCCGACCCATGCTATTCGACGCAGAAAATGACGGGCTACAACGCGGTACCGACCGCTCCGTGCGCATCGACAGAATAAGAGAGATTTTTCTAGTCAAAGTTTTCGAAAAATAAAAATCAATATTTTTTGACAGTTTGAAAAAAATTCGAGTGTGTCATTCAACTTTACATCCCAAAAGGCTTCGAATGCTTCAAACCGCACCTCTCTATGATGCCGGGAAAGTACTTTTCTAGAAGTCGGGGGATTTACTTTCAGAAGCCATATCTCCAGAAGCAGAAGGTTTCAGACAAAATCCTTTCGGTTCCGAAGCACCCTTAGGTATGTCAACATTTTTGGCTCAAAACATTTGGATGTCAAAAAATCGGGGGTCGGCCCTCCTAAAAAACCTCGCGAATGGCCTTTTAATATATCGCATTTCCATCAACTCGGCAATCGTTACTTCTGACTTTTGATGACAGGCACGGAAAAATTCAAGTTCCACCGGCAACAAGTTATCTTCCTCGATGTCATCGCCGATGTAACCCAAGTTTCGGGCGACATACAACAGATGCGCCTTCTGTTTTGTCTGTGACTTCGACTTGCAGTAAAGATGACAACGACGAACAACCTGAAACTTCTCTTGTAAAAGTCATATATAGAGTTGTGAGACTTACCAGATCGATGATATCACCACCATTGGTAGTCGTCAAAATGACCGACTTCTCATTGAACGGATGCAAACCGTTTCCACGTTCATGCATTGCGTTCAACAAAGTCAACAGTTTCACCATGATGAATTGGACATTTCGGCGGAAGAAGGATTTAGTCTTGTCCTTGTTTTCCTTGGCATAATCTTCGATGTATTTCCCAGAAGGATTAGTGCTTACGCCAATAAGGAGGTTAGCCTTAGTATCGGCGATGCAGTTGATAAGCGGAGTTATATGAGGATGCGTGAACGCCTTTTCCAGCATGTCTTTGACATTGTAAGTGCTTGGAAGTTGTTGGACGGTTACAGTGACGGATTCATTCGTTTTACGGCACTGGCAGATGAGGACGCATCTCGAGCCAGCGTCGTAGGGCTTGTTAAATGGAAGATAATGGGTCAGGAGGACAGATTTCTTGATTTGGTCTTTGTACTTTTCGAGATTGGTCGAGTCCATAGTTAAGTTGGATGATAAGTCGGTTCCTATAAACTGAACAACATTAAGCTATGATTAAGATACGTATATTTTGAAGGTACGAATGACTTTGCGAGCAGTACATATTGGTCAGTCTTGTGCGAATGAAATCACGAGGTACACCGGACATGTGTCCCAAACTGCACTATCGGAGCTGCCCCCGGCGCGCGACACAACCTTCTACTACAATCGATGGCATAGGCGGTCAGTGTCATCGTGGCCCGCTTGGCCTAGGAAACCGGGGACAGATGCACATCGGGGTCAGCGGGCTTTCAGAAAACACTGAACGACATACACACATTTGCATAGACAGACGTTTGCGCGTTCGGAAACGCACTTGCTGTGTTGTACTTTGGACGGTCAAGTCAATACTTCTATTCCGGCTCCTCTAGTGTATTCAGTTTGCAATCATGCCATTTCCGCTAAATTTGTTACCATACGGCCTTCGTAGACGTCTTCGAGAACTCGCCAGTCCTACTGAAATCCATGCCCTTCAAATCGCTGCACCTCATTTTCAATATATTCAACCAATTCAGAAATGCAGACGAATAAATCGTGTTGCATTTTGCGATGTAAACCAATCACAGTTTTCTATCACCGACGATGATGTCAGACCGCAGCTTCATCTTTCACCAGAGTTACCCCTAACCGATAATTGCTATTACATCAATGAAGCTGTGCGTATGGATAGCATCGAGCTGACCGCCGACCCTCAACTATTTCTGGACCACTTTCGAATGGCACCAACTTCTATGACATTCTGTCAGTGTTACTTTAATAACACATTTTTTCAACGTTTTGCATCACGTATTGTACGACCCGTTAATAGTCTCTTTATTCTAGACGTTAGAATTCAATCCGAAAGTGCCGAAAAATATGCCTGGCCTGCTTTCAATTCATTAACTAAATTATATTTTGTCGAATCTGAGTATCCACATACTATGAGTTTCCAAATCTGGATGGAAGCTTTACTTCAACTAAACTGTACCACTTTGGAAAGTGTTAATGTCCGTTTTTCCTCGATATCCACATTCAAAGTTGATAAAGACATGTTTGTTACGTTTGTCAAGGTAACACATTTAAAAACGTTGTAACTTTGCAAAAAATAGACTTTCAGGCACAACATTGTAAAATTCATCTAGCGTTTTACATACATGAAGTTGAAGATCACGAGATACAGGAATACGAAAACAAGCAGAGCGTTCTCTTTGATGAAGAGCATTTTGTACATGTACCAGAAATTCAAACTCCCGACGTCAAGCGAAAGTTTTTTTCTGTTTTCGCTAACAAGAAAGAACATTATCACCGATATGTTCTTCGAAACAACTAAAATGTTTCAATTTTTGAACTGTTTTTTTATAAAAAACCCAGTTTTCATTGTGTTATATATTATATATAAAAGTTTATTGACGAAAACATTACCAAAGCTAAGTAAATAAATACAAAAGGACAGTTTAAAAGTGATTTATGCAAAAGCTCTTTTTGTATTAACAAGTTAAGAATAGTTAATTTCAACATGCTGAGCCGCCTTCATGTTAAATGGCATCAACATAAACATACGATAAGCCGCCAGATACTTCTCGTTTTTAGCTAGAATCAAACAGTCCTTGAAATTGCGTCCAGGGCTGATGGGTTCTTTGTAGTCCTGGCAGTAGTACTTGATTTTTCCATTGCGGCCCAATGAAAACTCGATTTCCGGTACAACAAAGTTAACGGAAAGCAGACATTCATAGGTAACAATGTCTTGGTTGATGACGAACCGTGCCTCCATAAGTTGTTCCGCAACATTGCTAGGAAGATCGCCGAATGCCTCGTAGATGTTCTCCTTATGGAGAACTCCAATGATGGCATCACCGTCATAGATGATCAGAATAGCGCGTTTGAAGCGGTTGACATCCCAGAAGACGGTGCACCGTTCATTGAGAACTTCCATGAAACCGGGATTCATTTCGATCTGGCCTGACTTCGTGAGACCGAGGTTGCGAAGGCGGAAACCGAAGAAGGTTTCGCCTTCAAGCCGGGTTTCAGTGGCAATACTGTTGACATAATTGGCAACGGTCATCACCGATTCGGCTTGAGTCGGGCCATCGAAGGAGCCACCAAGGAACCAGAAGAGTTTGTCGATGGCGTTGGTCGTGAAGCCGTAGGTTTCCAGGGTGTTGGCAACAGAAGACATGGTAATGATGATTGGATTGGGAAAAGTGAGGAAGATTTCTAAAATTGTATAATGTTAAGAATATATAATATGAAGGATCTTTTGCGAATAAACGATATAAAACGGATTGGAACAAAAAAACAGAGAGAAGAGATGATGCTCTGACCAAAGTTGTTAGATAACTGATGAATCTGGAGACCAATATGCGTATTTATGTGGACTTTGTGGAAGGATTGGCCATCACAATCGATTTGGAGTCCTGCAACGTTTATGGCTTTACAGATACATAAGCCATAAGCAGTTTGTATTGTTTCCTCTAGAGCATGTACATCCCAGACCATGTGCGCAACTATCTCTTGGGGGAATTTACAAACCGTACCTGTGCGCACCGTATGCTCTGATTTTTAGTTATTGGTGGCTTTATTGACTAACAACAGTTTCCAACTTTCTGTGTTGACTGAACTTTGAATTTTCGATATGTCTTTTGTTAGTGTGTTTCAATTCTATTAGTTTTATAAGTCTTTATTGTACAAAATCAATCTTTAAAGTATGGTAGCTTTGTAAAAGGCAACACCGGTAGGGGGAACAATATCGAAATGAATTCTCGCATCGACGCTAGTGATATCACCCTTGAATTGACCCGTCCACAAATCCTTCAGCGAGTAGCCTGAAGGGTTCTGAAGTCCCAACCTCCATGGCTCAATCGTCACATTGACGGGGTATGTGGCTCGATTGAGAGCTGCAATGGCATACGATGGTTCGCCGGTCAGTTGATCAAGGGGGGTGACTTGTTTCACAAAGAGTTGGATGTCAGCGGTCTGAAAAGCCAATTTGAAGGCTGAATTTTGAGAATGAATAGTAACTCACGCTGGCAATCATCTTTCCAAACTTGCCCAGAGGGTCCTGATCAATCGCAATGACATCCCTGTTTTGCAGAATCTTTTTCTGTGACGGCGTAATGCTGCGAAGATCGTTGGACATAATGAGTGGAGCCGACCAGATAGACCAGATCGTCATTTGGGCACGAGCTTGGTCGTCGCTTATTTCGTTGTTTCCGGCGATGATCTAGAAATGCATCAATGAAGGAAGATTCGACACTTAAAGTGCAATTCCCACCATATCAGGATCATTCCATGCACCGGGCTTCTGCCCTGCGGCCAATTTATCTTGGAATTTGACATACCAATCAATAATGGAAACGATCGACCTCCAGGACATGCTGATATCGTCAAAGTTTCTCCACAGATTACAACTATTGCCAATCTCAGTATAATTAACTTTGTCTTGTTGGTCGATGAGATAAGCCGGCCACGAACACGCATAAACAATCGGTCTTCCTGTGGCATTCAAATGGCGTTCCATCTCGGGATATCCGTATTTCATTTGATCGAGGTTGACATTGCAGCCATCGAGTTTCAGGTAGTCAACGCCCCAGGAAGCGAAGGTATCAGCATCGACTTTGAGGAATCCGAGTGATCCTGGGTATCCGCCGCAGGTTTTGGTGCCGTAGTCTTCGTAGATCGCGAATTTGAGACCTCTTTTGTGAACCTGGAGAAATGCCAATGTTAAGAAAAGATAAAAGTAGTGGAAAACGCACGTAGTTGGCCAGCCAAGGAATGCCATGCGAGAATCTCGACGAATTCGCTGCCAATTGTCCATCAAAAGTGCGATTATAGCTCATCCAGCAGTCGTCAATGTGAACATACTCGTAGCCGACATCAAGATAGCCATCTTCAGCGAGTCTGTCAGCCTGGGCGGCATAGAGGTTCTCGTTGATGCAGGCATCTGGATATTTGACACAGTCAGTTTCACAGTAGTACTTCGTCCAGGACATCCATCCCATCGGCGGCGTTCGTACTAATCCATTATCGAGACTAATCACGGCACTGATAAGAGAGCCAAACACGAGTGCGATGGCACTGTACATCTTTCGCTTTTAATAAACTGACCAATGGTCAGTCGTTTTGGAGGTTCGCTTTTATATGTCGAGGCAGAGCCTAGAATTTGGCCTTCTTATGATAAGGTAAACCGCTTAATTTGACTATTTTTAGACACTTGTATAGATCTTACATAAAAAACTGAACACGTTCCCAGATATAACACCCCACCAAAACACGGATCATGACAAAACTTTATCAATAAAGAAATCTGCTCGCGACTAGGGACGAGTGCATTCATTTCACAAAATACAAAAACAAACAAAAAGGACGACTGATCAAGGTAATGAGAGCCACGCCTGTAGGAGTCAAACGAACTCTCACGGGAGGTTGAAGATGATATTGCGGAAGGGATAAGCAAGAAAAAAGGGGGCCGTTACGTAGCCAAATAGACACACTTACGGCCCTCACGGAATGTGAATACGAATGCGTCAAGCAAACAGACACAGACAACGTTCCTATCAATTATAATCCGCAGAAACTGATGAATGAAGGATTCCAGCCAGATGAGGATTGGATCACAACTTTTCAAGGGCAGTCATACAACGCGAGTACACGACGAAGATGAGGGCATTGACAGGGAAGCCACGGATGACCAGGACGAGGCCGCCGCGATAGAAGGCTTTGAAGCCTTCCTTCTGGGCGATATCCTTGACAAGGCTGGGGATGTAGATCTTCTGGCCGTCGGAGGGGGTCGTCTGGATACGGTTCTTGATGACTTCGAAGGGACAAATGGAGAACCAGCACACACTACCCGCGGTGCCGCCCGCAATCATCTGAAAAGCGGAGATAAAGCGTTAGTTTGACCATTTATGGCCGCCCATGAGAAGCTTATGTTATGGTTTCGATGACACAGGTCATTCGGGTTATCACTCGATACACCTGGCACCGACAACTGATAGAAGCTGTCTAGGTCCAATCATGTGTTTGTTTTGATTGATGTCCGTTGACATTTATAGCCAAAAAATTAGCTAACGGCAATCAAAAATGCATACATGAAAGCCATTAGAAAAGTGAATCAAAAAAGCCTAAATGATACTCTAATTTGAGCAAACACTTAGACCAACCCCACGTAACCCAACCAGCTGGCTTGTTAGTAGCTTGTGTTGCAATTTGCAAACACAAGCTAATGTAAGAAAGAACAAAAAACTTGTTTCAACCTTATTGTAAAACAAATGATTTTCGTTCGTCAACAAAAAAGTGTAAATATAATGAAAATCAAAGCGCTGTAGTCTGGGCGGCCAAAAATCAGAGTACAAAAGTACAAGAAGCTTATTCTGTCACTTGTTCATTGTGACAAGAAGCGTGGTAAACGTAAAGTTAAATAATGTCAAAAGACTTACATGCGCCAGGGTGTCATTCATTTCACGTTTGTGGAATTCACGATACAGTAGCTCGAAAACGGGAATATAGAAAAGATTGCCGATCATGTCGCGATAGGCCATGACACTGCCGCCCTGGAATGATACAACTTTAATAAAACTTCATAAAATGAAGTGTAAATTACCTGGTAAAGTGCGCGAATCCCGCTCTGATGGTACAACTTTCGTGCACAGTCGATGGGGCCGTTGTAATGCTTGGCCGGGGATGGGCCACCGTCGAGTTGGACCTAAATTACAACTTTGAATAAGCTCAATGTTGTCGAAAACCAACCTGAAGCTTAGTCTTGATCAACTCAACCGGAATGGCAGGCACCATTTGAAAAGCGCTCCCAATAACTGTAGCAATCAAAATTTCGGACATTGGTAGCCCCTTTCGATGCTCAATGTTCTTCTCATTTGGATGGAGCCACTTCAATGTCAATCCATAACCACTGAACAGAAGGGAATTCAGAAGGCCGACGGAAATGAACGGGGCGAACATGCCTTTGTAGAAGCCTAGAAGCTAAAATTTGGATTCAGAAGTTTTTGTTGTTTTCTATCATGCAATCCATAACTTTGTCATTAAACAAAAACAACATACAGATTCATTTTTGAATGTTTTAATAAAACAATCGATAATTCCATTGTAGCCACTCATTGTCTGTATCCTCGCTTTGACAGTGTCCAGCGGGTGCCCGAGGAGCAGCCCGGAGCCGCCTAAAAAGATAACTTTTAATTTCAAAATTTGGAAATAATCCAATTACCCACCTGCAATCCATCCCGCAACAAAGTCCTGATACATTATTCAACCAAAAGCAAGTCCAGACAAAATTGATCGCGGTCGGTCAAGCCATGCACAACGCCGCAGGCAGGAAGGCAGTTCGCAAAAAACAGCTGCGTCGGTAAATTGTCCGAAAAGCCTGTGCTTTGCTTGCGCTCAATAATCACAACCCAGAGACGGCAATAAACTGATACCTGTGTTGGTGCGGTTGAATGTCGATGATAAGCACCGCACCAAAGGTTGTTTGTTGGTAATCGGCAAGGAGCGGCGGCGGCCGAAGTGGTAGTAGGTTGTTAGCTGATTAAGGGTCCAACGTCGATGCACCGATGACCTCCCCCTCGACTCCTTCGCAAAAGGGGTGCAAACTTGTGGCAATCGATAAGCTTCTTCTTTTCCCCACCGACCCGACGCCGTCGCAACATTCGTCTCCGTGGTCAGCGAGGATCCGGAAGGCAGGGGCCCGACGGCGGCGGACCAGACGTGACGATAGGCCCTGCAGGGTCAATTGTGGCGACACAGATTTGCATGGAGTGCACTTTTGGGGTCTGTTCTCACCGCGCTTGACTTTACAGTGTCTCATCTGACAACCGTCATGATACAATGCCACGTTGAAATTGCATGACTTCTATTTTAAGGCACAGTTCAAAGGATCAGGTGAACACGCACATGATACACTATCACATCATCGGACCGTTAACGACGGCGATAAGCAACTGCTTTCTTGTCCATATTGATATCGTTGGCCACAGACCAACTTGTTACGGGCTCATGTGCTACTAAACATTGGAAAACAATGAACTGCAAATTTGAAATTTTGTAAAAATGGTGCCGATTGGCTCTAATTTGGAAAATAGTAAAAAAAACAGGTGTGACTACCAAAATGAGGCTTCTGAGGTTCCAACACTATGAAATAATGTAACAATCTTTTAAAACCGTTGCAAATGTGCATTTTTAACACCCACAACAGTAGTTTTTTCGATGGCATTTGAAACTTCAATGACCCTTCGAAATATGTCCGGTAAGAAGGTGCTTTTGTGATAATTTTTGAAGCAGTTGACATCGGAATTCTTTGCAAATCGTTTCAACGTTTCTTTTTCAATTCCTTTGATTTGTTTCCACTGTCTGTGTCTGTCCGCAATAAGCTAGAACGAACGCACATTGACAGCGAAGTGGACCCCCGTCGCGCTCGCTCGCTCTCCGTCAGCCCCGACGACCAAAGCGCCCGCGACGATGTAGACCTCTCCTATTCATGCAAAAACCATCCTTTCAACGCTCCAACGCTAACCTTCACCCACCCACCGGACAGACCCGACGAGAGAGCTCGTAATTCTTGTGTTTCTCGGGGGGTCCGCTCTCTC
>KB455117.1:208597-233575 GCA_000341325.1 Panagrellus redivivus
TCGCTTTGGTCCACATTTTGAGAAAGTATCGGATCGTGGCAACTGATGAAACAGAAGTTAAGCTGGATATAATTGGGCGGACTGTTCAGAATCCGAAGACGGTCACTGTCAAGCTTGAATTGAGGCATTGATTACTCTTACTACATGTTATACAAAATAAGCCTTTTGTGTAATTTGACCTTTTGAATGTTTAACAAAAATTTTTTTGGTAATCTTAATAAAATCCGTAATCCAAGTCAAACCGATTCAATAAACTCTTTTGTAAAACTTCCAAGGTCACGGCCTTTCATAGCGATAGTCAAATCATCAAAACTTCCATATAAATATGGGAAACTGATTTGATCCGACAAGAGCAGTTGAAGTCATATTCGGAAGTGTCAAAGTCAAAATTTTAATCCCTTTTCGGCATTGCTTCCAACCATCACTGTCGCATCGAGTATGATGAACATAATGACGATATGGATACCGGATGCTAGCCCCTGGCGTTGGAAATAGGTCGATCCGCACCGTTTCACCGGTTTCGGGCTGTCTGTTTCGGGTAATCGCGTCGATCGGAATGAAATGACTTTACAGACTGCTCTTGCTTGTCGTCGTTTAACTTTATATTTCCTTTTTGTACATTGAATTGAGTCATTAGAAGGATAAGAAGCTTTAAATATGGTAATAAGCGTTTAACCTGAAGCAGCCACGCGCAATTTCACCCTTCATTAAACGATGAAAAACCGATTTCAGCGGGAGATTTTCGATTCGAGGGATGCGACGCCAGCCGAGAAAGTCATTAACTCGCGAAGCTGAGCCGTGCCAAGCGACTACTGTCTTCAGGCTTAGGAGTCACTACCTGGGTGTGTTTAGCGTCCGTAAAATGCATAATTGCCTCGACTGGCGTTCCGCTTTTTCATTTTTATCCCTTTCCGTCTGCCGTAATCGCCTCCACCCCCTCCGTTCCCGTCAACCCTGTCATCAAGGAACGGATCCCCTCTACACTTACTTGTTAGACTTGCGCGAGGCGAGTCGAGGGTCCTACGGCACTCACAAACAGAAAAGTTATTTTCCATTGTTATGGGATCGCGACGCCGCGGTGGCGACAGTACTTCCGGATATCGATACACCGAGGGTTTGCGGATGCCACCGCTGCGCAGGAATTGAAAACAGAAAAGTGAGTGTTGACAGCGGAGTCAGCGGCGGCCTTCCAGAATACAGAGAGGGTAAAAAAGTGTTTCTGCTGGGGAAAAGGTATAATAGTTGTGAGCTGGCAGGAGGCGGATGCGCGACCTTCAAAAAGTGTATCGGTCGACGATGGCGGCCTTCGATCGGACAATGTGCAATCTGAAAAACGACTTTCGCCAGGCTTCGGGGTACGGGGTGAGTTTTGAGGGGGTTTTTGAGTCGTGGTTTTGGATCGATATGAGAACATACCGTTTGTTGGGTACCTTTTTGATATTAGTTTTTAGTTTTGATGCAGTTTGGCGTTACAAAACGTCTATTTACTACTTTTGGAAAACGAAAACATCTGTATAGGAACACTTTTTGCACCTGTAATCTGCATCGTCACGAGCTCCGAGCCCTTATTCCCCTATATGGCCGCGCAACTTCCGTCTCACCGCTCTAACCACTTACTTCTTGTCCGTCGGCACTTTGTCATTTTCTTTCATTACGTATTGCTCAGGTCTTTTTTACACCTACTTCGGCCACTCTTGATTAACATGAGTACCCCGCACTTCCGATGGCTTATCCAATTAGATCGGATCGCCAAGAGATCATACCATCTCGGCGTTTATATGATCCCGATCTTTTCCGCATTGTCTAGATACAAATCGGGCACTTTACGATTGCCAAGTTCCAAACCTAAACCTATTCTTCATCCCTCAATCGGCTAAATGAACGAACGCTAAAGGTTGTCGGTTCCGATTTATCCTCCTACTTACCCATTCTATGGATGAATGAATCACCGTCACCGAGAAAAACGACGTCCATTCGATCATCCAGTCTTTTTTTGTCACAAACATCCCGCCTGACAACTTTACTGGTTACTATTTTTGACGTGATTCATCGGGTTTGCTCCAAAGGGCACGCAACGCTGGCAGGCATAGGTGCAGCTGTTTGCCACGAAACAGCAGCTTGGCGCTGGCTGGGTGTGAATGACCTGTTTGCAAACGCGATTTTCGTATAATTTCGATTCTACAAATTATTCCGACAACTTTTTGAACACCTTCATTTCCACGTTTTCACTTTCTCCCACGCTACTCACTGTCATCTATCATTAAGATCACTTTTTTCTTGCCCAGAGGCTGAACTTAATCCCCTAAAACCGTCTATTGGGAAACTTATTTTTATATCCACTTTTTCTGGATGTTGGATGCAACAAACTGCACAACGATTACGTGTTTATGGACCCGCGCGACGGTCAGTTCACGTTTTTCCTTCAATAAACTGGTTTCCCTCGTCCAATTTCTTGGTTTTGTTTGCCCACAAAAAACTCATCCAAGTGAAGGGCTACATCCACCTGTTGGTCAGCAGAAGCAGAAGCAGTACATTTCATTTGTTCTGGATGTTGGCGTTTATTGTAAGCTTTACGTACGTGTTCGTCTGGATCGCAGCTGACCGCAAGGGCCGCGCACTGACTTGAGGTCTATCAACTAGTTTAGATCGGTCGGTCAGACGTCGAAGACATGAACATTGAAGGCGTCTGGGGTAGGCTAAACTTTGCATTAAATAAGGGAAACTAGCTGACTAACCTCACCCTAGGCCCCTGAGGGCTTCGGGTCGGTTCATCGGACTGGATGAAACCCGCGTTACCTGCGTTATTTGTCTTTTGCGTGTCATCGGAGTTCGACGTCGCAGCGGTGGTGGTGTCCTTACCAGGGTCGACCGTCGACGAACGAACGCCATCATCAAGTGACGTCGTCCCGAAAAGTGGCCACAGTCGACGATTGCAGGGGCCACAAAACGAAGATGTTGTTCACTTGAGAGCTGTACCGCCGGGGCAGCGATCGGCGACGATCGTGTTTCTGTTTTGTTTCTGCGTGTCGATAGAGGGTTTCGGTTCAATGGTTTAAGTTTGTAACCTGTAACAATTGAACGCGCGCCGGGATCGTGTTTGACCATTGTGGATCGTGTTTGCTTTTGTGAAGGTCGATGGATGGATCCATTAGAGTTCATTGTATGGGGAGACAATTGGCCATTTTGCATGAGTTACCGTAACTATCGCCATTTAGCCGCACTTAATCGAGCATTCTTAGCTCAATTTACGCCATATTGAGACAACCCACAGATTGCTAACCTTTATAAACGCCTATGATTCCAAAACCGATAAAATTTGTTCAATACAGTTGCATCTTCCAATCCAAATGATCCCAATTTCCATAATTCCAACCAACTTCCACTTCTCTTCCGTGTTTCCAAAACGTTTATCCTTGCCCCGTCTCCATCTTCCCTGAATCATTGCCCGTTGATGACACAATTCACAATTCAAAGGTGCCGGCACCACACTGTCATGACATTCGAGAGCACATGTTTTGACTGTGTTGCCGCCATCCGACGGCTGCGCGAGGTCAACACCAGCCAGCCTCGGGATGGATGGATGCGAGATGCGCCGCCGACGACAAATTTCATTCAATTCATGGATAAAAGGGTGACCGTGCGCGAAAACCCTGTGTAAAATACATACATACCTGCCGACAGTCCGTACTTGCTTGTTTAGATTGGGTTAGGCTGGGGAAACGGTCGATATTTAACTTAACTAAGCGTACTTTTGAGGCCCTTGCTTTAAATTTCAAAGTTTATTTTTGTAAAAAATGTTCAGTTTTAAACATTTAGCTGTTTTTTGTTTCTTTACGGTTAAACTTTTGCGATTATTCTAAAAAAGGCCCTTTTAAGCTATCAATTAACGCCACTCAACTCTAGTAGCCGACTCGCGCACGCGTGAATCCATCCATTATCGGCTTTTCATTAAGTTTTTACTGTGCAGTTATTTTTCCGCTTTCCCATTGTAGTCTTTATCCATTGCAAATGGCGGTCATTGATGACCACACGTCCTTGACTTGGTCAACCGTCTGAAGAGGGGTACTTGACAGACGCGGGTTTTTTAATTTGTAGGTTACAGTTTTCCATTGTTTTTGCATGAAATACAGTTACCATCGCAATATTGAAACTCCCCTTTCTTCTGGAATCTCAAAAAAAGTTGTATTGATATATCTTCAGCTTACAACCCATTCAACCAGGCAGCTCCCATCCAGGTAAAGCTTCCCTATGTTCACACTGACCAAAAGCCTCAAGCTCCCGAGGCTGTCGGAGTCGGATCGGAATTCCATATGGACTCCTTCCTCCAAGACAATCCAGCCGGACATGCTTGGCCCATTTCCATTGCCTCAAAGCCGACTGTTTACAACACCACCATTGAAACTGTAGTCTGTCGTCCTTTCATCCAGCCATTGCCTAAGGCCCCTAGGCCTTCCTTTCCCTCTGGCCATCCATCCCCAGTTTTTTTAAACAGTTCGCACGACTGCAGCTTTTGCGATGGCCGGTGGTCCTTGCGATCCGATAGATCCTTTTTCTTTTTCGATTCCTCCGTTTTTTTCCTATCTCGCTTCCTTCCAATCTTCGATTGACAATCAAGACTTCATTGCGCAGGGAACGCAACAGATACATTTCGTTTCCCTTTCCTGTTTGTGGCTTATGGGCTGTGGACTGACCAGTGGTCAGTGACTGTTTGACTTTTATACACTTTTTTGAGTAATTTGAGGCTTTTTTGGCTATTAGATTTGGGACTTTTGAAAGTTTTATTGTATAGTTACTGTGAACCGACAGAATCGCGGTCAGTTAATCGTTATTTCGAACGACATTAGCGTTTTTTTGATTTAACACAATGTCAGGGTCATTGTTTCAAATGGGTTCGGTATTGACCTATATATTTTTTTGGTTTTTGTCTGATTTGTGCAATCTGTTTCTTGCTGTTGATGGAGTTAAATTTTGTTTTCAAAAAAATTTATTTTCTATATTTTTCTAAAATTTTGAAACATTTTTCTTCAAATCGAAATCCCATGCATTTTATGTCTACCTAATCTGATTACCCAAACCCCCATTCATTGTTACCAATTTCCCCCCACCTTCCAGACACATTTTCGCCTCTACCGCCCCCGCATCGGACTACCTAATCAAGCTAAATCCCTCCATTTTGGACCCTCTTTTCGATCGGTCTATTTTTCTCGAAAATTGACAAAGCTAACTGTGATAATGAAATCATGAAGTACCCACTACCCAGAAAGGAGACTTCTTCATTTGTTCGATGTTGGTTCCAATTTGATGGACCTTCCACTTTTTGCGGTCATCGCCGGCCGAAAAGAGGATTCGCGTGGCCGGGCGTCGTCGTCTGCGCATGCATGACCGTGACCATGGTTGGTCATCAAGCAGACACTGTCGTTGTCGTCGGATGGGAGTAAAGACAGTCCTTTTCTCGAGAGTTTTGCTGGCGGCAGGTACGCTGCAGGCTTTCACTCTCGAGAGAGACAAACGAGGTACCGTTGAAGACGGACAAGAAAAACTGACCTTGATTTGGGGCCATTTATGGTTAGTGTTTTTCGAGAGAGTTACCTCTTCTTTTTGCAGACATTGGGGGTTCTGGTGGTCTGGAACGGGCGGATTTTGTTAATTTTATATTTGATGGTTTATCCGTTTTGGGGTTTTCTGATTTTTAACGAATTTTACGGTTGCGTGTTTTTTTGCGCGGATTTCTCGTCGTTGGTGGTCCCAAAATGGATTTATGTTACGCGCACGACGGCAAAGCACATTGTTTTCAAAATCTTAAACGTAAAAGGTTGGAGGATTCTGATAATGATTCCGTCTTCGGAATGCAATTGCTGTGCGCGGAATTCACGTGTGCGCAAAAATGCCCATTGCGCGAGTGCGTGTTTTTTAAATTTCATATTTCTTGACTTACGACCAATATGTTCGCTTCAGATTCACCCGAAATGAGGAGATAAATCAACACGCATCCAAAGTGCCAAACCTGCCATGACGCATAACCTCCGAAGTGCCGCCCCGTGGCGACGCCGCAGGCCTGTCGCCCTCACCACTATCGTCTTTTTGCTCCTGCTCAGTTTTGATGCCATTGCCGGTGAATCTCGTGTCGTAATCGATAATTCTACAGAAAAACCTGCCAGTCGTGAGTCACTTTACAAAAAGCGCTTCCCCTTCACCTTCCGAAATCGCTATTTTTAGCCCCTCTCCCGCTCCTCCATGACTTCCCGGACTCCTTCAAAATCTCGAAGGACCCGACTGATCCCAGCCGATTGCTCAATGTCTTCCTTCCCTCCAACTTTCATCACTTTAAACAGTTCATCGCAAAGGTGACCGACATCTCGGCCGATGTCGAGTTCCCGCTGAAGGATGTCAATAGGACGTTCTTGGCATCACCCACAGATTCGAGCATTATCAATATTCATGGCCTTAACGCCGGGCATGAGTACGCTATCGCGGTGTATGGCCGTGTCGAAGGTGATTCGCAGTTGATAAAAGAAGAAGCCATCGTTATGGATCCATTGCCGTTGGACCTGAGTGCGCCTGGGGCGTCGATAAGGGCGACCCATTCAAACATAACAATGCATGTTACAAAGCCTGAGAAGGCTTTGCAAGACACATTCAGGGTGGAGTATGTTCAGCTTGATCCACCGAAACGTTATCCGATTCTGGATGTTCATGATATCACCGAACAAAAAGATGTCGTCCTGTATCTCGGGAATCTGAACCCAGGCAAGGATTATGATGTCATGGTGACGTCATTACGAAAAGGTTTGCCAAGTCAGCCTTGGAAAAACGTAATTACCACCAGTAAGTTTCAAAAATGCCAAAAATTACCATAACATCGCCACTTCAGAGCCCCTCAAACCCGGCCAACTCCTCGTCCAAGAAGTCAACGCCACCTGTGTCAACTTTTCCTGGATTCTACCCCCAGAGAGTGGTGCTGATCGCTTCAAAATTGCTTATGGCATTCTTAAAGGCGAGCAAGACATGGTCAAACTCGAAGTGCCCTATGGCAAGCAGCAAGTTGATCTCTGCCGTGGCATCGTACCCGGCTACACCTTCATTTTTGCCGTCATCGCTGAAAAGTCGAACCAAATCAGTGACCCTGCCACTATCAGTCACACTGTTCGACCACTTCCGGCTGAAGATTTGAAGGTTGTGGCTGACTTCACCAGAGGAAAGTATCGTATCGATGTGAAACTGCCTTCCCGATCAACTTCTAAGGTCGATAAATGCGCCATCAGTGTGTTCAGTGATCAGTTGGAGCGCATGGAAGACAGTGTCCGTGCCGAGGAGTCCGAAACCTTCGAGGAAGTGCCAACGATGAGATGCACTTCTTTCATGCAACTCGTCCCTGGGCGTCGCTATGAAATCTCTGCCGCCACCCAATCTGGCCCTGCATCTGGAACTAAAATTTTCCGAAGCCTTGCTCTCGAGCCAGGGTTTAATTTGGCCGCCTTTGGATTGACCTTATCCGAGGATAAGGGTGTTTTGAAGCTTTCATGGCCGCCATCTGAAGTTGCTATGCAGAAAGTGAAAGATTCCTGGGCGAAAGTCGTCGGCAATGACACACAATTGCATATGAGAGTCGATCCTCAGTCGCCTCAGGCATTGACCTCTTTGGGGGCTTTGCCGGTGGAAGAAGCAGTCCGACAAGCTGAAACCACGCCGAACAAGTATGAAACCCCGTTAATTGTGGACCAACTTCGACGTGGTGGATGTTATCACGTCCAGATGTATACAGTAACCTCATCTGGGATTGTTTCGACACAAAAGTTTGAGGAATACATCAGAATGAGCGCGCCATTTGTGAATCTGGCCACTGAACAGATTACTAAAAACACTGCAATGTTAAGAATCAACGTTGCCGCAAATCCGGAGCGTGATTTTGCTGTCGCTGCTGATGTTAGTGATTGTAGTTTGAATGTTGTCGTTACCGATACACAAGCAACAGCCATCTATGACCGTACTCTCAGACTGCAAGATTCAACCGTCCCAGCTATTTTGCTCGAAGGTCTCCGCCCCTACCATCGCTACGCTATCAATTCCCAAATCATTTGCGGCGATTCAAAGGAAGGCGTCTGTGGCCAGAAAACAAGAGCCCTACCTCAAATGCACTTTGAAACAAGTCAAGATCGCCCTGGGCCAGTCCAATCCTTATCAGTAAAGACATTGAATCCGTATTCGGTGCAAGCTTCATGGACACCACCCGCCCTTCCCAATGGTGTCATCACACATTACGTCGTCAATGTAAATCCAAGTGATTCAAGCGAGAAGCCATGGACGGTGACTGTTGGCACTACGACGACTGATATTGGAGGTGGCGTTGATGCTGTGGTTGACAACTTGGTTGGTGGCCAGGAGTATCAAATCAGTGTCCAGGCCGTTACAGAAGCTGGAACTGGGGACTTGCCGGCAGCGTCGGATACGATTAAGATTGAGATGCCGATCATGGGTTAGTTGAAATTTTGAATTTTTGGCATAAAAACTGAATATCGATGGATTATTGATTGGTTATCGGCTATCGATCGACTATTGATTGGCACCTTATCAAGCAAAAATAGAAATAACATTACTAGACAGTTACTCTAGCATACTAACAATCAATTTGTTGTTATTGATTGATTATCGATCGCTCATTGACTATTGATTGTTTATCGAGTTTTGTAGTTTTTCAAGTTTCCGACTTATTTTTGACATTTTGACCACTTCCAGCCCCGCCACGACCCTCGTCTCGAATCGAAATTCTCCCCAATACTGTCAGATCCACCGATCTCACAGTCCGCTACAACACAGTCATGTTTTCAACGAAACATGGCCTCCTGACCAAAGTCGCCGTCATCGCGGCCCAAGTATCTCCCGATGGCAAAACGAACGAACATTGGCTTTTCGAATCGCCCAACAAAACCCTTACCTGGGGCCAAGTCCAACGCTTCGATATTTGGCCACCATATGTCGCCGTTGAGACTGCCGTCGAACCACTGAAACGATTCTCCCCTCGAGCTATTTCCGAGGTAATCGGTCTCGATTCCACCTGCGGGGATCAACCGAATTCGGCTGTTTGTAATGGTCCCCTCAAACCAGGGAGCGGGTATCGATTCAAATTGCGACTCTATACCGCTCCAAATCTGTGGACCGACACCCTGTACAGTGATGTCGTTGTAACTGGTGAGTTTTGTGCCCATTTCGCAACAAATTTCGCAAAACCAAAGTTTATTGGTGTTAAAAATAAGCCATTCCCACCTGTCTAAATACATTGACTATTCATCAAACTTTCCCAAGCCACCCCCATTCACTGTTTTTCTGACACGCATAGTTTGTTTACCACATCCGGCCATTCATTCAAGGTTTCCATTCATCACACAATTATCAGCTTATGTCACATGCAAAGATAAGACAATTAATGCTAAGCCAGTAAAAAAGTAATTAATGGGCTTTGATTTATTAATCACCTCCCGCTAAATGCCATTTAGCGCCTACATACTCCTAAGACGTAAACATGTATACATTCTCCCGCTATATGAATGCATGCGATTACTAATACGCCCATGGCACTAATAGTGATAGCCCTCATTAAGGGGTGTTATACAAAGTCGTTCAAAATACAAATGTCAAATTGTAAATTGTAAGCTTGCACTGCAAAAAAGAATGTAACGGAAGTGCTAATGCGGAAACGAAATTTTCTTTACTTTGTTTACGGAAGTTGCGAGATCAGTGGAAACTGCCTTTATTGTAGAATTATTTCAAAAAAGATTTGTGCAGTTTTATGTTTGCTGTTGTGTAGGCTTCTAATGGGAAGTTTTTGTTCTGAAAATGACGTAATCAGCTAAAAAACTGGAGCTTTGTTGCTGGTAGCTATGGAATTCGCAAAGCTACCTGCCATTGTTATCGCTTTTGAAGAAAAAACGCTCATATTGGGGTGCTTTAGATGGTTTTATCCGTTTTCTTTGACAATGTGAGTTTAATTTTTGGATTTTTTGCATTCTGTGTTCAGGAAACTGGTTAGTGTGGGCGCCTTGCTTTTACTTTTTGCAATAATGTTATAATTTACCGCGTTTTCACAAAATTCAACATAGTAATTTCATCCAAAACTTTCATAATTGAAAGTTACAACTTACATTTAATTCATGCCTTTTACGTTTTTACCGACTTTCCTGTTTTTATGTAACTTTGATACCGAATATGGCAACCAAATTGTAGCCTAAGAAGATTTGGTATTACTTCTTTTCAATGCAAGATTTTCACAGAATCGGAGAATGTTTTTACGGTAATCTTGTGTTAAATTTGTCCTTTTTTGGTTACAATGGCATTAGAAAGCTATTGCCATCACGAAATACTGGGACGTGGGCGCCCACGAACTTGTCTGGGGGTGTGGGCGGAAGGAAACTCACGGCATTTCTATTTTTTGCGCCTTTAGCTTTGCTTTTGTTGAATAGGACGGTGAAGGATTGAATGAATGGCGCCGCTAATGACACGCCCAAAAAAGCGTTATAAAAGGTGGTTGTTGCGAGATTTTGCGGGAATGACGCGAGTTGATTGACTCATTTTGTGTTTTTGGACTTTGAGATTTTTTTGATCTGGGGGTTTGCATGGGAAAGTGGGCTTTACTTGTGTCTATGATGTTGGAAAGTTGAAATTTTACACAAAAATGAAGGGGAACACTTTGCCAAGGTTTCGTGGCGAGACAAAATGGGCCATAATTTGAGTTAATTGTTGCTTTTTCAGAACCCGCCCAAGTCGGTGCAACCTTCCGAAGCGTCTTCGTCGTCCTGATCTTCCTCGTCCTCGGTGGTGCCTTCGCTTTTGCTGTTTTCTTCCTCTTCCAACGGCATCAAGGCAAAAAGGGGTAAGTCGTATTTCATTTCCATGTTTTCGTGGGCGGGATAGGATGGGTATTTCACTCCCTCTCAAGCATTTGATAGCTTCAATCACGTGTATGATTGGCCAAGCCAAACCCCCCAGCCCAGCTGACTGGACAGGTCTACACATACACATTTTGTTTATCCTTTCGTCTTCGATCTCTGCTGCTAAGTCTATCCATCCTCCATCGAAATGGATGGAAGGAGGCGACACGAGACGACTTCTGTTTGCCCAGTGGTCCTTCACCTCCATTTCGATGGCTGGGGTGGGTGCTGCCTCAAAAAATGCGCGCTTCGTAAAGTCTCTGACGCTGATGATGATGATGATGCTGTCATCTGTGTCACTCCGGACATTCGAAGGTATAAGTACGCTCGACGACCAATTTGCACGCCTTTTCGAAGATTCGAATAAACAAGGTCCCGTCTTGCACGAAGTCTGTTTTCTCGTATATGGGAGCCTTTTGAAGTGAAACTTTTCCATTGTTCGCGGTTGTGCATTTCACAAGTTGTACTATTGTACTGTTTTTGTGGACTTTTTGAAACCATTTCACAGTTTAACTATACGCGGGATTGAGTTTTGGTAGTTTTTGTGCAAATATGGGTCGCGTGATGCATTTGGAACTAAATTGGTCTTACAACGAAAATTCCAAATGGACTTTTAGTATGTCTGGGGAGGTTTAACTTGTATTTTATCACCAAAAATAGCTAAATAAAATTTTTTCAATGCAAAAAAAGTTAAAAATGACGTTATCTATTTCCACTTTCTATAATAATTCCATATACGCACGCTCTTTTTATGAATTTTGATTCCCCACCCCACCCTTAGCTAATTATGCAGTTTCAAAGTTCAGTCCATCTCTGTCGCATTTCCTTCGACGTTCAAAGTTAAGAAAATCCAAAAAAGCTTACATTTCCCAATTAAAATGCCACCATAAAAACCTCCTACTTTTGTTATAAAAATCCGCCTAATCTTACAAAAAGTATCCTTCTGTGCCGGTCAGGTGTAGCTTGATTAAGTTAACCTTAACAACCCCCACGGTTATAAATCATTTTTCGAGTATTATGCTGTTTTTTGTGGGTGGAAATGGCATTTATTTAATTCCGCAGCTGTCGCTACATGCAGCCGGATTGCGTGCAAAGTAGACCAACAAAAACGGCTTAAAATAGATTGTGCTTTATTATTTTTGTATATTAAGTTGATTTGCATTCTTCCAAAAGTCAATGACCATGCCATTTTAAAGGGGGGTGGCTATTTTTGGGAAGTTTTTAGTCGCGGACGTGCGTTGGTTGTTATTTTTGGACGGTGAATGGAAAGAGTCAATTTTTATTGAAAGTTTAATAACGTTTGAATGAATTATGTTTCGACTGGACTACTGGACTGATTCAAATTACGTTTTGAGGAAAAAAGTGCGCATTTGTTTGTTTTTTGGCTGTCTGGCTGCATTCGGATTCGAAGTCGAACAGCTCAGAATCCAGCCTACCCTTGAAAGGTGTCAATTTAAGCTTCGTAAAAGTGTCGCAACAGCCAATGTTTCGAATTCGCGACCAAGGATGACTTCAAAGCTTCAAAGTAGCCAGCGAACTGACAAAAAGCCGGGAGGGGACCCCCCGCTCCTTTTCGAAACTGACAGCCCTAACTAAAAACGCGGACTTCACACTTGTTGGAGGCATCCAACATTGGCCACCGCCGCCACCATTTTGCATGAGAGCCCCCCACGCCTAGCCCGTGTTTCTGTCCAAACATAGAGGGGCCTTCATGTCGGGCGGTTTCTGTCGTCGTCGACGGATGCGGGGGCCGCTACTCCTGCCTGTTGCCTCACGAAGTGGGGGCGGCAGAGGCCCTTTTTCGGTCGTCTCCACCATCGAGAGGGACCTCGTTTGTAAACATGGACAAACGAAAAACGACAAAATACTTTATCCGGGTCTCTTTTTTGGTTTTTTGAAATTTTGAAACATGCCAATTTGAGAAACCCATCGGAAGCTCTTTGGCGCCCCCACAATGACCCACTTTTATGATGCCATGTAAATGGCAGTTGTTTAGATGGCATTTAACCCCGCGATTTACTTGCAAAATGTTTAGTCTCGTGCACTTTGTGAACACTTTTTACTTTTTGCATACTTTTTGAATAGACACTTTCATTCAGACGCCTCAATTGAATGAATAGTGCCATTCAGGTGCCCACTCCATCGAGGTATGATCTCTGGGAACGTGATATGCCAAATGCCGGTTTGTAAATGCGACTTATATGCGTGTGATTACGGTAATCTTAAGCGGGGGTAGATGGCATGACACTGAATGAATGGAAAAAAATAATTTGTTTGTTTGATATTTTTTTCGCGACTCGACTTCTGTGCACATTCATAGTTTCCATGCAAATGCAGAAATGCCAGAGTGCACCAATCTGAAGAACCCCACCCCCGCCTCGGCTCATCTGTTTTTCACCTCCGTAGTGCCTCTTCTTGGCTTCTTCATTTGCCTGAGGGCACGCAGGAGGACACGACTGAGAGTCACATCGTGCGAAGTAGAAGAAGAACCCCCCTCTTTTGAATGCACGGGGCCAAAAAACACGACCCTCACTCGGAGGGCGGAGCACCACTTCCGGCGCGAGAGTGCCACGGGCATCCCTCTTCTTCTTCGCGTTCATGTCCAGAGGGCGCCTTCAAAGGTTTATTTTCCACCCCCTGCAACAAGCTCGGAGCAGTTTTTTGGAGACCCACCGACGGCAGGAGAGGGGACGCGAGTCGTGGTTAGTTGTGCGTCTGGTGGCGACAAGATCCGGCTGTTGCGCTCTGGGGCATCGCATCGCTTGCATCGCTCAGCTGTGAGATGCTTTTTTTCTCCATCCAATGTGCCCCCGAATGCCCGCTGCCCCTAAACCGAAAACAAATGGCTAAATCCCTTAGCTGGGGGCCTCCCCTGTCTATCAATCTCATCTCATCTGTCTCGGGGGCTGGTTTTATGGTGGGCGGTGAACACGGCTCCGACGGCGAAGATGAAGTTGTTCGGCATAGGGCTCGGATCGTTCAATTCAAGCTCGGGAAAACACATCGAGGGTCTTTTTGGTTTTTATACAGTTTTAAATCGATGGGACATAGGATTTATGGCCGCGGTTTGTTCGGATGTAAACGAAATGGCTGACCCTTCAGGCTGTGATTGATTGATTGACTGACGTTCCGCGTCGCCATCATTGCCAGTTAATCTTATGAGGCTCTTCTTCCGTGTCTACATACCCTCAAACCCACAAGATCCCTCTAACATGAACATTTCCAGATCGAAACTACCCTTTGCTGCGTCGTCATCCTCGACCAGCACCTCGCATCCGCACCATCACAACCCGAAGAATCCCAATCCGGCGACTTCATCCAACACTTCCGCCGATCCATCGTCGAAAGAGTCACAGTGGGCCGCGCTCAAGATGATCATGGCCGAGCGGGCGGCGGACAGCCTCGCCAAACTCGGTCTCTACCCGGCTAGTAGTAGCGGAAGTGGGAGTGCGAGTACCGCCTCCAGCACCACCACCAATGCCAACCCTGGCGGTGCCAACAATCCGACGTCGATTCTGTGCAACGGCGGAGCTGGTGGTGGCAACAATAACAAGGACGAGCCCATGGACACCTCGACGGGTGCATCACCGAATGGTGGCCTCGGGCCAAACGGGCCTTTCAACATCCACCATCGACGATCGAAATCCCTGCGCGAACGAACAGGTGTCGATCAAAGACTGGAACGCCTACCAAGTGGACCGCCTCCAGGGCACAAGAGTGTGCTTTGGACGGTTATCAAGGGGAATAATCTTGATAAAAGGTATGTTTTGAGCCGAAATTAGGCCATATTCACGCGCTTTAAAACAAAGTCCACCACATTCCCACACTTAAAAAAAGTTTTTGCCCTAAAGGGCTAAAATTCCATGAAGCATACGCTTCGTAGAATTCCCACGCTTCTAAGTTTCCAGTATGAATACCCTTAGCTGTAAGTTTCATGCCTATGGCTAGTAGCCTGCCTAATGCAACTTCCCATTCACTAAAAAAGCCGTTTTTTGCCATGGCACGAGTGGCCGATGCCATCGCGGCAGGCTACATGTTATGTTACATTTAGGGGTCCATTCACAAAAAGCCCCACATTCCCCGTCCCATTTCACTCAGCAAAGCCATCCATTCAACATTTTTTTCTCCCCGTCGCGCCCGCATGTCCTAAGGGCAGCCTGGCCGGCAAGCTGTCTGTAGCATGGCGAAACTTCGAAGTTGAAAAAAACACAAAACAAGCGACCCTCGATAATGCGCCCAGTGCGTTTTGCGTTAGTGACACCCCCACTTTTCCGGGGGATTACGAGGGTTGAATGAATGGAAAATACGTGCAAACTTTGTCGTGTCACTCTTTTTCTCGCTGCCCTCGGGGCAGACAAATTGAATGCGTTCATCAATGGGACCGAAACTAAATGGAACGAACGACAGTCGGAAACTTGCCATATCGCAGCAAAAAATGAATGCAAATGGCACCGCACCGGAAATGGGACACTAAAATACCCAATAAAAAGACGCCCATAATACTTGTATGTACGTAATAGATTCTAAATGGCTTCTTTGTTTCAGCCGCCCTATTCGAATCACCGACTTCCCGGAACATGTGCGCCTTATGTCGGCGGATTCCGATTTCCGCTTCAGCGAGGAATACGAAGACCTTCGAAATGTCGGCAACGGTCAAACGTGTATCGCCGCCGATCTCACGGTGAATCGGTCCAAGAATCGCTTCACGAACATCTTGCCATTCGATCATAGCCGTGTGAAACTCATTCCGACCGACGATGAGGACGGCAGTGACTACATTAACGCGAATTACATCCCGGGCTTCAATTCCCGTCGGGAATTCATCGCAGCCCAGGGCCCATTGCCATCAACTCGTGACGACTTCTGGAGGGTCGTTTGGGAGCAGCAGTGTCCGGCCATCATCGCATTGACAAAATGTGTGGAAAAGGGCCGAGATAAGTGCCATCAATATTGGCCGGATAATAGCCAGAGGAGTGTTCTTTATGGCGATGTCGAAGTGACCCTAGTTAGCGAAAGTATTTACGAGGAATTCGTTGTGAGAGACCTGCGGCTGCAGCATTTGGGTGAGAATGGATCGCCGGCCAGGTCGGTGATTCATTATCACTACATGGCATGGCCGGATTTCGGTGTCCCGGAAGATCCGACTGGTATTGTTAACTTCGCTAGACTATTCCGAGCAAATCTGCCACCGGCACCGACCAACAAGCCGACCATCGTGCACTGCAGTGCCGGCGTGGGTCGAAGTGGAAGTTTTGTGGCCATGGATAGGCTAATGCAGCACATTGAAATCGGGAAACACATTGATGTCTTCGGAACAGTGTATGAAATGCGTATGGAGCGATGTCATATGGTTCAAAATGAAGTAAGTTCATTTTCCCGCCAAAACATACTGTAATCAACTTTCGTGTCGAGACCTACAGTACCCCAATTTTCGTTCCAAGACAATCTAATCAACTTTCTTTCAGCAACAATACATCTTCATCCACCACTGCCTGCTCTACATCCTCCAACACTTCTACCCCCACCTCATCAACCCCCTCGGCATCCCAATCGCCCATTTCGGATTTGTTCCACCGACGCCAGGCTTCGGTCAACCCAACCCCATGACTTTCGGCAATGCCCCCGCGGCCCCACCTGGCACGACCCCCCGGATCGAGGTCCATCAGAACCCCGCCTTCATTGAGGACGATGAGGGCATCGCGGAGAGCGGTCTTTAAGTTCAATCCAACACGATACGATTCAAGAAACACCGGTCCGGCCAGCCGGTTACACACTTCATTATCTTTTTAACTGTAGATTTACGTTGTCTATAATATGCATACACTTTGATTACGGGTACAATCTGATGTTCTAAGCAATTTTATGTTCTACTTTCTATGCGAAAAGAGTAAAAATAGAGCATTTGTCTATTTTTGAAGTCTTGAAACTTTGGAATAAAATAGAAGCCGTTATAATGCCATTTTTAAGTGTTTGTGATGCAAATAAAAGTGGTTTTAAGCAAGTATCGGATAGCCATCATCAATAGTGCCAGCATGGTAGGCATCAGAAGCATACTCATCGACATATGCGCGATAGGAAAATGCACATGTTGCAGCCAGGCAAAACAAAAACTTATCCAGAATCATGTTTTTAGTTTTCTTGATTTCTATGATTGCTTTTATGTGATTCTTTCTTCTGCTAGTTATTGACGAAGCTTCAGGATTACAGTTAGAGAATAAACGTTTTAGTTCCTTATTAATAATGTTTTCATGGTATACTAAGTACGTTTTGTCAATTTGAAAACCCATTGGATTATAGTTGCATTGTTTGAAATTCGTTTGGAAAGAAAACACTATCAATTTGATGGTATTGCGCGCACGTGTTCTAATTACACAATTGTAAATGTTACTTGTGGCGCTAGGGGATTATAAAGCGAAGTAGCGTATTCGATCTTCAGGATGATGACATCAGTTGAGGGGAGTTTCTTGAGGGGTAGAGCATGCAAATCAACTGTAATGCCTTTTCCAATGGAGCCGTGGTTAACGGCAGTGCCGGTTGCAAGGATGGCGACTTTTGTCTTATCAGTCTGGCCGACAGATGGCAAATTGACGGTGCCGTTGTCAGGGATATCAAAGATCCACGCATATATGATAGTGTTTTCTTGGTCCTGGGGGTTGAAAATGCGTCTGGGATCGAGACCGTGGTCATTTCTGACACTTGATGTGTACCTGAAACGACTATGATAATGAATCTAATCATCCGAAAAGCAAAACCGACCAAACATTATCACCATCGTTTTGATGAATCCATGCTTTCGTCCCATAAATTGCGACACTATTTGGTTTGATAAAGTTTCCAATGCTTCTGAGGCGCTCTTCAAAGATCGGCACAATCTGACCATACCGATTCGGTCCAAAGTTCAGCAACAGATTACCATTGCAACTGATGGCCCGGGCAAGTTTGAGCAACACTTCCTTGACGGTGAAAACGTCAGAGGCCTGTAAGTTAGCAATGTTTTGAAAACGTTCACATTAAGGAAAAACTCGACCTTCATGTTCTGTCGATATCCCCATGAATGTTTATCCAATGACATAGCATCTTCCCATTTCCGTGGTTGCAGCTGTCCGGGATGAAAGTGATCATAATGTGTCAAAAAACCGCCATGTTTCCCGAGGGTGTCTTCACCCCAACGATCATTGACAACAATTTTGTCTTTAACGGGGCTCTCATTGTAAAGCCATACCAAAAATTCTTTCGACTTCAAGTAAGTATCACGTCGTTCCCATTCGCCGTCGCACCAAATGATGTCCGGCTCATATTGGTTGACAAGTTCGTGTAACTGAATTTGTGAAACTTGCTAAAACTTGATTGGTGTTTTCGGAATTCACTGTTTAGAAATGGTTAGTTAGCTTACGTCGACAAAATCAGTCCTGTTTAGTTTGTCATCTGAAATGTAAAGTGGGTGGTACCAGTCCAAATGGCTGAAATATAATCCATAATGGACATCCGTCTTTTTGAAGGCTGTTTTCAAGGTTGCTAAAATGATTTTATTTTTACAGATGATGTTTTTAACGAGTGTCCTTACCAACGAGATCCCGTTTCGGTCCAACGTCGACCGCGTTCCACTGAAAAGACGTTGCACTCGGCCACAACGTGTACCCTTCGTGATGTTTCGACGTCAAAACAAAGTACTTCGCCCCAGAAGCCGCCACAATATCGGCAAATCCGTCCGGATCCAAATGTTCAGCGGTGAATTGTGGCGCAAATTCGGCATAGCTCTGTCCGTGGAAGTGTTTGTCTAGATACTCGACAACATCCGATTGGCTGTGGTTCCTCCACTTCCACCAAATCCATTCCGAACCATAGCGGGAACTGAATACACACCCCAATGAGCAAAAATGCCGAATTTGACTTCATCATACCATAGTGGCAAGGGTCGGGAATCAAGTGAGTTCCAGTTTGGCTACAAGATTATGGCAACTAAAAAACTTTTAAAAAACGCTCTTACCGTATAATTTGTTGCAACCACACCTGCTGTAAATGCGAATATCAGTAATGCCAATGATTTCATTGCTAAAAAATTTGTAAATAAATGAGACTAGCAATCGGTACGCGCGTATCCAGTGCATTGTAAAACAGCGCATCTCAACATCCAAAACTTATTTAGTTAATCATTTTTTCATAACGTTTATACACAAGCTTATGTACCCTTTGAGCGATTGGAACTAGCCAATCCAGAAGCACCACGTTGGTTGAGGCGCGTTAGCCATAAAACGTAAAGGGTTATCACATCATCATAAGAATGCTTATAAAGTGTGAATCAATTATTATTAATGTGGTAAGCCAGAGGTGTTTTGGAGTGTGCCTTTTCCTGGACAGATTCAAGACTGTCCTTGACAAATGGCAGACGTTATACATTTTTATTGTTTGAGTAGATTTAAAAAAGATGTAGGAAAGTTTTGTAGGATGAATAAGAAATTGCATAAAAGTTTCAAGTGGTGCCGTAGAACAGAGCTGACAAAGCAAAGATGGCAACGGGCATTCCAACAGTTGACCCGGCATTATCATGTGTTGAATTATTATAGCACCAATCGTTACATTTATCTCTGTCACCGGCGTAAACAACATCATTAATTGTACCAGGTTCAACTTTCTAACACACTGATTCAAGCTGCTTTTGGTGCATTTTGAAGCGGCAAATCAAGCGACATCAAGCAATAGTATTGAACAGCATCGTTAACAACACCGTTATAACTTTAACTAATGCTAGCTCAAAAAGTTTTTCCAACCTATGATAAACTCAGTAATGATCAATAAAAGAGAAACCAAAGTTAAAAGATAAACTGATGAAACACGCACCGAAACCACAATACTTGCAACCAGGGCCGTATGTAAATAGATTAAAAATTTATAGGGTGTGATGGTAAGAGGGTCGAAAGAGTAATTTTTTGGCGTCTGGATTTTGGAAAATCTAAAGGGGCGGTACCAAAGGGCATTTTTCCGCTAAATTTTTTATGTGGAAAACGGAAACGTAGTGCTGGTTACATTAGTAATACTGAACAATGTAATACAGACATATAGCGCCGATGCACAATTGCATAAATGAACGAGTCATGATATTGGAAGCAGGGAGTCTGTAAGCTATGTTCGGGCGTTTTTGAAACTCTATGGTAGTAACAGGTCCAATTAGGTTGTTCATGCGTTCTCTCAGAGACTTTATAGCACATCCTTCGGATCAAACAAAGCCATGAATACGCACACTTATCTACCGTATGACCGACCTTGCGCAAGCGCCTAAGCGTATTTATACCGATGTCTTTTCTTGCTTCTTCTCATTCGACTAAATCTGTGGTAGTAACGGCAGTGTCTCTTATGCCCTTTGTCTCCAACTGTTATTACTGTAATCAATATTCTTGTTTAATTTTGCAATGCAGTCCAGACGCCACCATCTTCGCATGCCTTCGTCCCAAAAATTCACATGTGAGATCATGACCAATGATGTGAGACACGGCTTGCTCCATATCTACATCCGACACTATCCGGAAATTGAACAGCAAGTGCCGCTACTGAAAGCACGGCGCTTCAAATTGCCAATGACACTTCAAGAAAAGATGGCGCTGGTAAATGCTGCAGCTGATTCTGTTACCGCAAATGCTGCCATAACGGATTTTGAGTCCGAGCTTAACCTGCGGACCCTAAGAAGCAGTAAGTTATTTTTCCATTATTCTTGTGACAAAGGTTTATTTTTTCCATTTCAGCAATGAAAACATTATTTGCGGCACAAATGATGGTTCTATCATACCTCCAGAGAATCGTCGATAACCAAACTGCAGTGAGGACAATCGTTCAAGGAAGATATCAACTACGGTACCCTTTGAAAGCCGGTACAGAACTCGTCCTTGGTCCATCAGATGCTATGAATGCTGTGACGTCTTTCAATGATCCACGCCGAGTGCGGTACATCGTAACTGCTTATATCTGTTGACTAATATATTGTTTGTGTTTTTATCGAACCTGTGGTGTACATTTCGGTTATGTTTTTGATATGTTGAGTTTATTTGGTTTTGTTTATAATAAAATTGAATACGATAATATGTGTATTTTGTTACTTTTACAATGAATCCACTTTTCGGCATGCATTTTGCGGTTTTGATTTTTTTGCTCGATTGGCATATAAGGGAATAAAACACAATCATTTTTGGATTTTGCTAGTCGGGATGAAGTAATAATTTTGAATCACGCATTTTAGCAGAATCATAGTCAAAACAACTACTAAAAGTATAAACCTAATAACGCCAAGGGAATAAAACACAATCAAGTTTTGACTGGCACATTCGGCTGACAGCGTACCAGTGTGTCGCCGAATTCAGCAGCAAATTCTATGTGTTTGATGAAAGATTTTTCGGTTGAAGGCGTGCGAGCCTAGATCATCAGTAAAGTAAGTCGCGCCTTTTCCTTGTACTTTTTGTTGTTCAGAATCTCTCGAAGCGCCTCAACGACTTTATCTTTGGTAATAGTTCAGTGGTCCAATCCAAGCCTAAGGCCTCGGTACTTAATCAATTTCGTGTTTTGCGGTTGTTGAAAAACTGGCAAGCTCAGCAATAGCACACCAGCAGCTGCGGCTTCGTTGATACTGTTTTGACCTCCGTGGGTAATAAAAGCCAACATTTTCGGATGAGAAATTAAATCACGATGATGGAGCCACTTGTCGATGAATACAGCTACATGTCGGGTAATCTCCATCATTTTTGGGCAAAGTAAATACTTTTGTTATTTTCGTGGGATTAAATCCAGTGACTGATAGTGTGGTCGACAATGAGCTGGTAAACGTGCTAAATGAACTTTCATATAAAAGAATGCATAACATACTTTAAAAGAACAACATAAAATCTCATGTCCTGCATCAGCAAAAATGTTACCTAAGCATCCGAAAAAGCGTATATGACTAATAGGAAATGTAGGGATAAAAAATAAAATTTTATATGCGTTGTTGAACTGTGCCAAGAGCAGAAGAACAATAGCAAAAGTAAAGAGGTACTTCATGGCGGAACTGTAGAGACTTTTAACACAATGTCAAAGGGAGACATCCGTTTCGACAATATAAATAGTCGATAGCCTGGCTGACTGACACAATAATCAATGTTCACATCGACCGAGACAACCGTTATTACGGGTCAAAACGACCAAACTATGAAGTGCACCGTTCAAGACTGTCAATGACAAAATAAACGCCGTTTGAAGGTAATTTTTAAGTATTTGAGATACAGGTGAAAGTGGATTGAAACAAATGCAGGAAAGATCTGTCGGATCAATATATTACGTTGTAAAAAAGTTACAATTAACACCGTAAAACTGTGTTGATAATACAAAGATGGGAATTCCAACAGTTGATCCGCCATTTTCATGTGTGGTACCATCATTTATAATATTTTACTTATATATTGGCCGTTTTCAAACGTTTGAGCACACCTTGATGGTGTTATCTTATAGTAGTAATCTTTTTGCGTTAGAAACCGGTGAGAAACAATTTGCTTTTATTACCGATGTACTCATGTTTTTTCTTAAGTTACGCGCAAAATTTGATGTTAAATAATTGACATTACGTTAAATTCTGGCACATGTAAATAAATCTATAGTTGTTTGTTTTTGTTTATTTTGAAAAGTGAAGAATGCCAGAATAAAGTAGCACCTTGTATGTACGGTAATCTAACGCAGATTGGAGAACTAATATCGATTAGACGCGCGAAAGACGCACAGAGCACTTGGCATTACTTTATGCAACCGATGATAGTGCACGGACACACATAATATCAATAATGCTGATGTCACGCACTTTAGGCGGGAAAAGCATTCTGACATCGCATTTCGATTGGAAATCGTAAACAAAAATGTTTTATTGATACAGTATACAAAAACGTTTTTGGCCGTCTACCCTATACGTGAATAGTTGACACCCTTTTAAACTTCCAATTATTCTGTGTTTAAACTGCAGCACCATGATGATAGTTTGAAGAAAACTGATTTTTCAGTAGACTACGGTAAGATAGTACCGTCTTTTGCAAATTATTTAATATTGCACAATGCAAAAAAGGGATAAAAAGACAAGAAACACAAAGGCATCAATAAATAAGTCGTGAATTGCAATCTGTTAACATAGCAGGTCCGGTCATTGTCGGAAACCCACTGTGAAAGGAAGACGCAACAAAGTCGCATGGTAGTTCACTCAGAAACGGTTCCAACACATGCCACAGGCCAGAGAATGCCAGGATGTAAGCGATGTCTGGCATCGCGCACATTGACACCTTATAAAGAGTACGCACACGGACATCTTATAGCGCTTGCTATTCCCATTTATACCTATGCCTTTTCCTCATTTTCTTCATTCGGTCAAATCACCAATGGTACTGCTGATCCCAGATTCAGTGCATCCATTTTGTATTAATTTTTACCATGCACGATCTATTCCAACTTTGTATGCCAACATCCCAGAAATTTACCTGTGGAATCTGGGCTAATAATTTAAGACATGGTCTGTTACATATTTTATCCGGCATTATTCGGAGATCGAAGCCGAACTGCCGCAGCTGAAAGCATATCGTTTGAAGCTTCCAGTAAATCTACAAGCAAAGATGTCATCAGTCGCCGCTGCTACCAATGTAGTCTCTGCAAATGCAGCCATTACTGATTTTGAAGCTGAAGAGAACTCTTAGAAGCAGTAAGTTTTTTTGAATTGTCAAAATATTTGAAAGTATAATTATCTTTTCAGCAACGAAAACCTTGCTTGCTGCACAAATTCTAGTACTATCCTACCTCCAGCGTATTGTCGACAACCAAGTAGCTTCAACTGCCATCGTGAAAGGACGCTACCAGCTACGGTATCCCTTGAAGGCGCAAACTGAATTGGTCCTGGGCCCATCAGACCCGATGAATGCTGTCACAGCTTTTGGTAGCCGACGACGAGTTCGCTACATTATTACTGCTTATATTTGTTGATAAACGGTTGATTATATGTATTGTGACTGGTGATGTATATATTGTTATGTTTATGATATTTCTATTTTGTTTGTTTTGTTTGTTTATAATAAAATTTGGAACATTTTTTTATGTACTTGCGATTTTGGGGTATTACAAATTGCCGTCTTTTGGTGAAAAAAACTGAATTTTACACGTTTTATCGATACATATTATATTAAACCGACTAATCCTTTTTAGATTTTGTCATTCGAGATGAAATAACTTTGTACAACAATGAGATCACCCATTTTAGCAACAACACAGTCAAAACAACTACTAAAGCTAAAAATCCAATAACGTCAAGGGAATAAAGCACAAACATGTTTTGATTGGCACCTTCGGCTGACAGCGTACCAGTGTCCCCGAATTCAGCGGCGAATTCAATGTGCTTGATGAAAGATTCTTTGGTTGAAAGCGTGCGTGCCTGGATCATCCGTGAAATCAATTTGGCCTTTTCCTGGTACTTTTTGTTGTTCAGAATCTCTTGAAGTGCGCTAACAACTTATTCTTTGGTGATAGTTCGGTGGTCCAAACCCAGCCCCAGACCTCGATACTTGATCAACTCCGTGATTTGCGGTTGATCGGCAAAAACTGGCAAACTTATTAGTGGAACGCCGGCAGCAGCAGCTTCATTGAGACTGTTTTGGCCGCCATGGGTGATGAACGCCAGCATTTTTGGATGATAAAGTAAGTCACGTTGAGGGAGCCATTTGTCGATGAATACATTCGGAATTTGGGCGGCGGTGCCATCTTCGGGTTTTTCATACTTCCAGAAAAACAAAATATCAGGAAACTCCTTGAATGCTTCCAAAAAAGCTGTTTTAACATGTGATGGCATAGAGCTTGATTGAACGACTGTACCAAAAGATTAAAGCACAATTCCTCGGGTTTTCGGTGACTCCACAATCTCGGCAAATTGTCCAATCAGCGGCTTAGGCTCTGCATTGTCAATGTTCGAAATTCGGACAACCTTTGACGTTATCGGAATGGTGAAATCGACATGTTCCTCGGAATTGTTAAAGACAAAGACACTTTCGGCCAGGGGCGTATTTAGGGGGGGGGG
>KB455119.1:2083-16957 GCA_000341325.1 Panagrellus redivivus
TCAATAAAATTCATGTTTATCGGAAAACTGCTTTGGTTGTTGATGAGTTTATGCAAATTAGCCGCCCGAAAAAACGTAACAGACAAAACTTCGCTTATGATTTATCATTCCAGCAGTTGCTAGGCAATGTTTTACGTTGGTTTTTGACGTTTATGTTTGCATCTGCTGAAAATTAGTCATTTTAGGCCACGTTTTTGATAAGTTTTTTACCCCAAAATTACAGTTCCGTCAACTTTTATCACAAAAATCACATTTTAATGAAATCAAATACCTTCTTTGCCCCCAATATCACTTTCTTATCAACCCATAACCACCCTTCGTCCCATGGATGCGTCCAATGTAACCATCAAAACCAACAATTCTATCCGTTTCCCTTATCAAGCCTTCAATACCCGCTTTCTATTGCCTAGTCATAAATGACGTGTTTCTCATACCTTTACAGGACGTCCACCATGCAAAAATTGAGAACCACCGCAGCGTGTTGCGTCCAACGGGCGTCTTTTCTGTTGCCCATGTTTGCAATGAGTTTCGTCGTCGGGCTATTTTCGCTTATTATTGTGGCCAGCCTGGTTGATCGTCATGCGAGGCAGATGCCGTGGCATCGGGCCTTGGTTTTTGGGGAGGCTTTTCGAGTTGATGGTGGGTTTTGAACTTTTTTAAATAAAAACTGGCAGGAGAATAGATTTCGTATTCAGATCAAAAACTTCTACTGCCGATAATGCGTCGCTGTGATGGCCCATCCGTCGACATCAGTTATTTTACGCCGGAAGACCGCTCCGTCACGACGCTTACAAATGTTGTCAATGATTGCGGGTCGGTATTGAGCAATTGGTTAACTTCAAGAGTTCCGGTGGAATTGAGTGTGAATGCGTTGAGCACGAGTGCTAATCGGCTTCATGGTAGGAAGATAAAAAAACTGGCTTTCGGAATCGAATTGATCATTTATAGCTGTTGTTCAAAACGAAAACTTCGTCGAAGTCCCAGTAGTCAACCATCGCCTAACTTCCACGAACACCTCAAATACCACTGAATCATCCAATGGCACTGGCGCCAACACGCATAACGGCAATGACTTTACTGTGTGCGTGCTTCGGCAACCTTTCTCGACGCCGTTGAAGTCGGAAATCGACAAGGTTGAGGCTATTCCACAGATTGCGGCTTTCTTTGAAGTAATTTTTTGTTTAAACTGGCTACATCCTGAGCTAATTAACATTTTTCAGTCCTGGCTCTACTACGGTGCCACAAATTTTATAATCTACGACACAGAATACGATGTCGCATCGCCTCTAGCTGAACTGTACAATGACACTGCCATTGAGATGCCGTTTTACAATAAAAAACAAGTTTTACAGGAAAACTTTCCTGATGCTGTAAGTTTTAAACTGCCCATAAGAATACCCTTAATCAACCTTTTTCAGAACGTCTTCTATGCCTATGACTGCCTTCTCCGTTCCCGCCTAACCAAAACCACCAAATGGACAGTTCTAACATCCTTCGATGAAATCCCCATCGTGCTAACAAGATCAAGTCTTGCAAATGCGTTAGCCCTCCTCGCAACACCTGGATCAGCGTATTCGATAGCTAATGGAAGAACTGATCAGACCACCATTGTAAGGATTTTTTAAACTGGCTTTCCTCAATGTTTATGTTTTTAGCAAATTTTCGACGCCCAAGAAGTCAAACGCTTCGATGATGATGCCAATGTCATTTATGATCGACAGGTGTGTTTTGCTTTTTTTAAACTGTGAAACGAATCGAAAGTGTTTTCAGATCGCAAAAGCCCCAACAGAACTCCTTGAAACGCTAAACATCCTACAATTGAGTGCTGACATCTTCCAACAACCATCATCATCACCAATGAATCAAGTTTTCAGTTTGTGGATTCAAAAGTACCGATTACGGGTGTCCAAGGCTGGCAAGGATGCGGCCAGTATTACAAAATAGTTTTTTTATTGTATGTTTTAAACTGTTTGTTATATTTGATTTTTGTACATTCTGCAAATTTAATTTACCGTTTTTTAGTAGTTTCAACGGGTGTAATCTTAATTTGGTCAAAATTTTATTGCCTTACTAGTTTTTGATAGCTATTACTGTAATGAAGAATCGTGTAATCTTTTATTAATTGTGTAAATAATTTAAGTTTGTATGGTTTTAGTAAACTGAGGTATTGTCGTTGTAAGAACTAAAAATTGTGTTTTTGTCAAATGCCGTTTCGAAAAATTTCTTTGAGACATGTCCATTCTCCTTCTTTGAACATTACCATGAACTGAACGCTTGACTGCGTTAAAACTTTGTCTTCTCATCCCAATTTTAGCCAGCCATTTTTCCTAAAGCCAGCCTACACAATTTACACGTGGTCTGTGCCAACTTTCAGAACACCCTAACACACTAAATTTTCCTCTATCTGGTATACTTGTAAATGGCCCCCTTCCAACCACCGATAAAATAGACCTAATTACACCTGTCCCGCTGTAATCCCTGAACTTTTTTGTCTGTCGGCAAACTGGGCACCCATTACATACCATAGCAAAGTATGCCCTGAGGCGGTGTTGTGTACATGTGTTTTTTTTCTCGCAGCTCCACTTTGCCATTTCACCGGCACTTACATCGAGGCACATTACTATTGCTATCTGGGGGCATTCAAATTGCCGGCAATTTGAATGGGGCTCCGTGACAGTTTGCAGCTTCCGGACCAACTCCCACTCTTTTTTTGATAGTTGGGCATGTTTGGGTGTAAAGAATACCTCCAATTTGAAAGTAGCGTCCTGGGGCATTCATTCGTCAATGCAGTGCATGGATACTCAAAAGGATGTGATGTCAGTAGCCATCTGAAGGGAGGTAGATGGTTGTCTTCAAAGGACGGGTTGAAATTTGCTCACAAATGGGGAGAGCGTCCATTTTCTCACCTAGGTGTGGACATTGTGGTCTTTATCTATGGGAACAGGTGATATTTGATAGATACAAAGTGCGGGGGAGGGTTGTGGACTTTGTAATTTTCTCATTATTAACTTTTAAACTGTCTCTTTTTACGCTTCGTTGCGAGACCAAATTACAAAATCCAAAAAAAGCCATACCAAAAGTCGCAACTCCCTTTCCCATCCCTCAAAATTCAATTTCAATTACGACAAATCCCATATAAACTTCTTTTTTATACTTTTTTGCTGTCGCCGCCGAGCGTTTCCGCTTCAAAGTGCCGCCGTTCAGTCCGTGTTTTTCGCTACACACTTTTTTCCACAATCCTCCTTCTTCCTTTAAGGGAGACCCATGCCATGTGGCTTCATGCTTATCATCAAGTACAAGTCACGGCCCACAGCGCCTCAAGGCCATAACTCTCTAACATCGTTTTTGCTTCCCTGCTTCATGACAAGCTTTTTCGCAGTTGTAGTTTGTCCCGTAATCATGCCAGGAATGCCGCAGGGCTCTGTTTTTTACAGACCATCGGCGGCATAGTAGGGTCAATTGTGTGACAATGTGCGACAAAATAGTCGTATAAGATTGCTGCATTTGAACTTTTTTACCACGCAAAAATGGAAGTTTGGGCCAAATGACGCCAACTACGATTAGTTAGTCTTGAAGTTCCGCTTTTTTAGGTTCTCATGGGTGGGGTTTTGATGCAAAGTGCGCTCATCTATGGTTATCTGTGTAGATTTAGAGGTATTAGTTGTATTTTTTAAACTGTAATTTGAAATTAAAACGATGTAAAACTTGTTTTTTTTAACAAAACCCGTAAAAAGACGCCAAAATTCTCGGTCAAATAGGTTCAGACAATGCCCCGTCGTGTGCCATACTCGCCAAAGTGGTAACTGCCTTACATGTCGTTTTCATGTGCTGTTTGTCTTGGCATACTTTTTTTATCCTTTCTCGTTAGTCGGTTTTTTGCAGCCATTTTTTTACTTTTTGGTGGGTGAAAATTGGCACCAATTCCATTCTACGATAGATTTAAAAAACTGTCAGATAGCGCAAATCGGTCAAAATTAGCGATCATTTATCCATAAATGCCATCAATTTTCCTTATCACTTTAAGCTCCGCCTACAAAACCGTTCCTTTTAAACTGGTTCGACATCGTCCCCATTATCCTCTTGATTAACAAAAGAAACAAGCCACAATGTCGCTCTTTTCATACTTCCTCTCCTCGGATGGCAAACTTCTTACTGCTGTCGACAGTCGGGCAACTAACTCCTCGACCCCTGAATGGCCCTTAAAGATCGACATCCGCCAACGTAGTCCCCAAATTTCAGCTTTTTCTGCGGTGGCCCCTTTGGCCTTCATTTTTTGCAGGGCACAAACAGAAGGCTTTTCCTTAACGCAATTGACAGCACCCTGTGGCACGTCGTAAAGCCTGTCGTCGGGTGTGCTTCAGATTGTGTCATTGGCACTGTGGGGAGGGTTGATTTTTGGCAGGGGATTGGAGTTTTGAAAACTGTATGTACACTTGGCTCTTTTTTGATCATGTTATCCGTAAATGTCAAAGTTGTTTTAAGTTTGTCTAAAACTGCTTGTATAGCGCTGAAGTTGATAAACCGCTTCATACCCCAATCAATAAAAACAAAGAAAACCCCAACCCCTCCACGTGCCACCCACGGGTTACCTCCTCACAACCCAATAAGACGATAATCCGATTGACTCACGTCGCTTTTCATCGTCTTTTGACAACACCAGGTTAACAGTGCCCCATAATAGGGTCAAATGGCTTTTCCGGTTGTGGAGGTACTTACACGTTAACGATGTCAATTTTTGTTGCCCATTCAAGTATATCCCATTATTTTTGTTTGTGATTTGTTTTATAAAAACTGGCAGCAACAGTTATTCGTTCGTTGGAATCCCAAAAATGAACGATAATAATCATAGATCCCATAAATCCGGGATGCGCCTACTACCGGGTCTGGCCTAAATCGCTTTCATGACTCGGTTGTGACGTTTTCGATATGGCTGGGCTTTGGTTTTTCGAGGTTGTGTTTTGTCAATTAGTACGATTTTGAATGGTATATCATGGATACGGATCAAAGTATAGAGAAGGGTAGGGGGCGGAGCTTTGGGGGTACATAAGCTGACGATTCGTTGAACGGTAGATTCAAATATTTGCATTATTTTACTTGTAACTTACTATTTTTAAACTGTCAACTCTTCGTTAGGACTGTCTTTACCTAGTCGATGAAATTTGTATTACATTCCGACGTCATATTCGAATAGTTACACGCCCAGGCACACACATGCCGTCTAATTTTAATCAATTTCCGTTTTCCTTTGCTTCACTGCCGGTAAATGTGATGTTTGTGACCGTCGTGAACAACCTCTTGAAGCATCGCTTCGGCTTCAATGGAGCTTATGGAGAAGCGCCGACGTTTCAGGTTAACGTAACTCAATGAAACAGTCATTTTTGCCACTTTGTTAACATTCAACAATAACTCCCCCTTCCTTTTCATTCACTTAGCCACACATTCACCTGAGGCAGTCCCCATAGCTGCCCGTAAGGTTGTTAACTGACACCTAGGTGCTACGAGGCGCTGGAAACAGTTCGCTGGAGCTTCAAATTTTGTTTCAGTTTTTTCCGACAAATTCTATGGTTACTTTTTGACGTGCTTTTTTTCGTGCAAAAGGGGTTTTAAAAAACTCATTTTGTCAAGAGTCGGGAATATGCAAATTTAAGCTTGCTTTGTTAAATTTCAAATCAAGAAAAAGCTAAAACAAATGCCTAAAGGCAATAAAGTGCCCGACTAACCCCCTTTTCCCAGCATTTAAGTCAAAATCCACGACTTCAAGTCAGAAAAAACATCTTTGCGCGCGCGTGCGTGGCCTGACTCGTACTTTCCGACGTGCCCGCTTTTCCTCCTTGTTGCCCTATCCTCCCCGTTCATTCCCTCAGGCACACTTGAGCCATAGACCGCCGCGGGCCCCCGGCTGGCCCTGTCTTTTTTCCACCCATCGAGATCGACCATTGCCGTCGGCCGCTCACACGTGTTGTTGCGTGAAAAAGGAAGACGTCGAAGAAAAGAAGTGTCGCTTCTGTGGGCCCTCTGGAAAGAGATATACGAAAAAAGGCCCCTCCCATCATTATACTATATAGATATGTCTGTTGTGTTTCGAACACATGGTTTTTGCCGAGATTTGCTTTCCTGGCCATTGAATTTCGTCTTTTTTTTAGTATTTTGAATGCATGCTTATTTTACCATTTTACTGTTCATTGATATTTTTTACTTCATTCGATGGAATTTAGTTGCATCGAATGTCAAGCAGACCGGGTCTTGGTTTCCTGAAGCTCTCCTGGGGGCCTTTAAAGTGATGATTGTAATGGTTGGTGTGAATACATACACACAACGAGGGCCCATTGCAAAGAAAACACTCTATAAATGGTTAGAGATAGGGTGTCGACGACAAATTTTTAACATGGAAGCACATTTACTAATGTGTGGGGCCAAAGCTAATGGACCGGCTTTATAGGATTTCACGGCTGTCTTGAAGGAAGTTTTTTGACGGCGTTTGGGATTTATGGAATGGGGTGGGGTTTGGAATGGGATTGATTGCTGCGGTTTATGGTTTATGTGGTTTGGGTTTTCGTGGTGGGACTTTTTTTAACTGTTTTTTTGGAAAAATAATTTTTTGATTATAATTTTGCATTTTCGCGCTGAGACCGTTGAAAACTGCACCTCGGATTTTCGTTTAGTGTTTTCGCGTCAGGACCGAATTACTTTACTTTTTTTGTTTTTACGTGTTTGGCGTTTTGCAACTTTTTCTTTTCGTGTCGGGACCATTTTAAACTGCACGAAAGTCCTCGAATATGAGTATGTTTTAGTCCCCTGACCCCCCACCATGATGAAGGTGGACGAGGAGTCCCCTCCCCTGCTCGATAACGAGATCACTGGCTCCTTCGTGGGCAATGGCAGTCATCCCGCAACGACATGCACCCCCAATGGCGGCACTCAAACCTGTAACGGTGGAATCAAACCCCTGAACACTACGACTTCTGGCAGTTCGACCAGCTCCTCGTCCTCCTCTTCCAACAACAACAACGGCACGGCCCCATTATCACCTAACACCACTGGTGGTACCGGCACGACAAAAACTCTCCTAAACAATGCCCGAGGCAGTATTGTAACGACCAAAGGCGCCTTTAGGCCAAGACTCGTCGACAAGGATGGTGATTGCCTCGTTCAACCGATCCACTTGCCCCATCACTACCGCAATCTGTACAGGTTAGCAGTCAGGTGCGTTTGGTGCTTTACTGTCCTATCCCCCTGTCGTGGAACGCTTTTGCCGTGATATTAAACTAGCCTTAAAATCTCGTATATGTCTCAAAGCACACAAAAAGTTCAAGTGTTTATTCATATAATTTCGATTCGAACGACGACCAACTACACAAACACCAAAAAGGACCCACACTTTTCCTGTTAGCAGTTCCCATTCTCGAGGGATCTCTAAAATACGGCGCGAAACCAAACACAACCGTTTAACGAGCAGTCCTGGCAAAAAACGTCGGCATCGAGTTGAATTTCAACTTTCAGTGGGAAGGAACTCTTCAGGGATTTGAGCCAGTCTCGTTGAAAGTGTCGAAAAGATGGCATTGAACCATGTTTATCAATCAAATGATGTGTAACTCGATTTTTCATGTTTCACGTCAAAATTTGGCACAAAACAGGGAAAAACTTCAATTTACAAGCTTTTTTCAAGACAAAATTTTTCAAAATTCCCACCATGTTGACATAGAAAAGCACCTCACTCCGTCAGTCACAACAAAATAGGCACACATAAATAATCTCTGTGAGACATCCCGTCCGGAGGGACTTTTATAATTATCCCAGCACTACTTGCAAGCATGCTTAATAGGTTTAAAGAAAGATTTTTATGCAATTTTCAAAGGTCACATTACATCAAGTTTTCGTGATTATTGTAATGTTGAATTTTTGTCGCTTTTGTTTTCGTCGCAACGTTCCTTTCCTTTTCACGCTATTGTTTCGCTATTGATTAGTTTGGCAATTGGCAATGTTGTGCTTTTTTAAGTTTGGATCTGAGTTTTTAGCATTGTAGTTTTGTAAAATTATAAACTGCATCATTGAGGAATACGTACTTAATTTTATCGCTTCAGGAATTGGTTCCACCTAATAATCGAAAACAGTTGGCGGAGTATTTTATTCATTTTCGCGGCCGGCTTTCTGTTATCATGGTTCTTCTTTGGCGCTGTCTACTATTTTATTGTTGTAATGAGCGGCGAGATCCAGGTTTGCGACTTTTACTATTCGATTTTTGATAGCTAAACTGGCACAGGTGTGTCTAGCCGAACACCCTTAGGCTAAAGACTTGCAAAATTTACCGCCCTGTGTGCCTTCATTAATCACTGCGTCACGGATTGAGCGATTTCCTATCGCATTTCGAGGATTTTGTTGGCACATTTGTTCAGAGAGGGGGTCCGTCACACTTTTCAACCGCTTTAAAGTAAACTAAACTGATCGCCGTCTTTTTCAAAGTTGCGAGTAGCGATCATTTTGTTAAGAACTGCTTTTAAAATAGCCACGAGGCAAGGGCGAGGCTGACCAGCTGCGGTGTTCTTTGCTTTTGGCAGGGGAGAGATAAACTGGCTGGAGTTTGCTAGGGTGGACTTGCGATTGACTGGAAACACGTCACAAAGTTTGACAGGCAATGAAGGCTACGCCGTCACGACGGGAAGACAGGGCAGGGTGCACCTATCTGTTGCACACTTTTTTCGTCTAGAAACTCATTTCCGCTTATCATAAAAGTTGACATGCGGATTGATAACATTGACACCTTTGTGTGAAGTGAGGGGTTGTGCAATGAATACTTAAAGTGCAAATTACAATTTTTAAACTGTCGAAAATAAACATCGTTCGGTATAATCAACTTTGCAGAATCGCGAACATCACAAACAATGCATTGCTAATGTGCACAGCTTCACGAGTGCTTTTCTCTTTAGGTAAGGTTTAAATTGCTTCGAGATTTGACTTTTGGATCAATGTTGTCAAAGTCTATTAATATTGGACGGAGTCAGTAAATTCCACAAATTTTGCAATTTGACTTTTAATTTGTCTTAAACTAAGTATTGAATGTTTGAAATCAAAAAATCAAATCGATTGGTGAAAATGGGGCGGAGTCAGGGAACCCGACACACTTTGACCAATTTAAAACTCGCAAAACACTGATATTATTAAAAAACTGAAGCTCATATTTCGAAAGACTTGCCAAATCATCAACTAAAACCCCCACTGATAACAAACCAAACCCCATGCCCTTTTCAGTATCGAATCGCAACACACAATCGGGTATGGTGTGCGATACATGACTGAAATGTGTCCGCCAGCATTCATCGTCCTTTGCATACAGTTAGTCATCGGTGTACTCCTGCAGACCATGTTGGCCGGCATCATCGTGGCCAAAGTTCTACGACCAAAGAAACGGAAACAAGAAATGCGGTTCAGTCGGATCGCTGTCATAGGACCCATTGATGATCATGACCATCAACCTGCGTTGATGATAAGGTTGGCGGATGTGCAGCACAGGTTGTACTTGGCAGAATCCCATGTTAGGTTGTATATGGCTTGTACAAGGTTTAATTCGGTTGGTTTTTTGAAAACTGGTCAGTTTTGGTAATGAAGAAAGTTTCAGCGAGGAGAAAAGGAGCTCTGCGGGATCAAAGACTTGAACGTTGGTTATGACAGTGGTTGGGACAGGGTGTTGTTGTTGTGGTGGGTTTTAAACTGCAAGGGGAGAAAAGTATTTGAGATCGTGGAAGTTTTAGGCCAGTAATAGTCCGTCACGTAATCGACGAAGAAAGCCCTCTCTACGGAATGACGCCAGAAATCATGAGGGCAGCCGATTTTGAGCTGATTATGACGGTTGAGGGTATTGTGGAAGCAACGGGTATGACCTTTCAAGCGAGGACGAGCTTCTTGCCGAATGAGATTCAATGGGGGCATCGGTTGGTTTAGCTTTGCCTTAGTTAAAACTGTAGTTTTCATTGTTTCGCAGTTTCAGCTTCACGCCCATGGTCGTCCTAAACCCGCAAACCGGCAAATTCGAAGTCGACTACAGCCATTTCGAACTCACTGAACGTTGCGACGACTTCTCCCCCGTCATTGTCAGCGAAACCACCGACGATGAAGCCGAAAAGGAACTGCCCGACCCGGAACCGACCTCTCCGCCACATCAACGGCATTTGTCAACGACGCTTCATTATGACCATAACAGCATTCTTATGCATAATGCTTCGGGCTTTATCTGATCCATCTTTAAAATCATTGATGGCATATCGCGCCGATGCCACCCGCTTTCAACCAAAAATGCCTTCGCGCCCCATCGCGAAAGTCCAGCCAAATCAAACCAACCTCCAAATATTGAATTCTACTATATCTATCCGTGTAATAACCAACCCTTGAAGTTGCCTCAACTTCCGGATGCTCAACCCCCGCAGTGAAATTACTAATCTAATCAATCCCGCGTGAACACTAAACTTAAATTCTTAAACTCCAATATTATGACCGGTTAACACTTTATGTCTTCGGTTTAGAATCGTTTGTATAGGTGATCTCAGTGCCTTGGAAATAGCCAAAATGGCAAATGCTTATTGATGATTGAATACATCTGTATTCCTCGTGTAACTTTTTATAACTCGGTTTGTAAAGTTAAGAAAGAGATTAAAAAAGCATGCATTGCCATGTTTTTGGCGGCATTATAATTGCATTGTGTTTTGAGACACGTATAGTAATGAAATATATCGCATTCAATGAAGCAATAAAGATGCTTTTTTTTGGCGGTTCTGGGGTTGTCGATTGATTGATGTAAACTGGAGGTTGTCTTCATGGATCAGGAGCAACTGAAGCGCCCAATGAGACTTCAACGATAAGCAATCAGTGCAATGAGCTATTACGTTTTCCCAATCAAGCATGAGAAAACAGTCGACGGCCAACTTGCGGCTTTCATGGACTTAAATTTTAAAACTAAATTGACAGATTTGTTTCTCAGCACGTTGTCACGAAGCCAGCCATGGAAACCACCTCAAAAAGTTCGTTCTGTTTTCGCGATAAAGCCAAGTTGCCGAACTCATTTCCCCGCTAGACAAATTAAAACCGTAATGACATTTTTGTTATGACTTTGGGGAGCCTTATGGGATTGTCGACAAAATTTGTTACTATGATTCTGAATATTTTTCAGATATCCGATACATTGGCATGTCCTACAGTTAATTTCCCCGATTCGCCGACATCTTTGCCAAAGTCACCGATTTTGACATTGATGCAGTGACATTGGGCTTTTTGTTGGATAAAACTGACATCACTTTTCCGAAATTTGTTATGTATTAACTTTAGATAATTTGAATAGTAAAGATGACTCAATTCGGACAGTTGTATTCAAATTTTGTCAAAACTTGTCGGGCAAAAAAAAACCGGCAAACCAAACTTTTCTTTAGGTGGACGGGTACGAGTTCTATCTCGTTGCACGAGGATACATCGGAAACTGCGTCATCTGTTTCGCTATTGACCTTCTCGCTATTGCAACCAGCCATGAACGTCGCCCAGCTCAAGCCCCATCTTGTGTTCGAGATGATGGAAACGCTTATTGCTCGGTTAGTTTTGCATTTGACATTTCTGATAAACCTCATTTGGTTTTTTGTAGCTTTGCCGGACCCTTCCCTCGATCTACCAAAATAACGATCAACATTGACCCAATGATCAGTGCCGCCATGTCGGGACAAGCTGTCTTCCGCATGTTTGCGCGTTTTGTCCAAGCCAACTTCATTCTTTATCCGCCTTATGATGAACCCTTTTTCGTAAGCTTTATATTTTTTTAAAAGTCAATGTAAACTGTTCTTTAGTGCTGGTTCCCTGATCGCAAAATTACACTTGAGGCTTCGAATCCAAGGACTTTGATCCCATTTATCGAATTTGTTCACAGCGCCGCCATCTTCGGACTTGCATACAGACCCGCTTATATCAAAACTTTAGAGAGACTTGTTCGTAAAGGTACGCCATTTGGAGCTCTATTACCTATTGAAGAATTCGACAAACTTTCAGATCTGCGTCACATTGAACTGCCGTATGAACAACCCAGTGGCTTAAAGGGACTCGAAAACATCCTTCCTGAAATTGCCGAGTTAGAAACTACTTCTAACATGTTTTTGGCCTTGCTATCGAATACAAACTTTTATTTTCCAAGTTTAAAGCGCCTTACGCTCAAGGAGTGCGCGTTTGATTGTATTTCCGTAAGTTTTAAATTCACTGCTCTTCTACCCTGTTAACACTCACCATCCAGCAAATTGTGACCGTCCCGGTAGAATTTCCTCTTCTCGAAACTTTCAAACTTGAATCAGACGGAGTTCATTACACTACAACGAAGAACATTACGTAAGAATGTTGTGTTGATCTTTGACGAGCTCACTATACTTTTTTTCAGTTTTGCCGAAAACTGCTTTCCTACAGTCAAAAATCTGATTATCAACATCTTGGAATTGGATACCCCCTTTTCTGAATCCGATGTTGAACGTGTTGCGCAATGGTTGAAGAGCTTTACCTCGCTGGCCACCGCGAACATTTGTATTCATAGGCCTGTCTACCGTAACGGATATTGCCTTCTACGAGACCCTGAGATTACCCGCCTCCACAACGCCTTCAAATCAATCGATTTTGGTGTGCCGTTGCAACTTACCTTCAAGTTGACATTTACAAGATTTACGAACCCAAAAGAAGTAAGTTTTTAATTTTCGGAATCTGGGTTTGTACAACGTTGAATTTTAAGAAAATCACTGCTGAACAGTATATTGAGCAAAGCTTCCCAAGCTTCAAACGCGTTCCGGATTCCACTCCAGCGACGTTCATTTACAAGGATCAACTGCCCGGAAAGACGTTTCAACACATTATCGAGAACTGTGTTCCGTGTTCGTCTGATTAGTTTTGCATTTTTGCTTTTGTTTTGTTTTTCAACTGGATAAATCAAATAATTCATTATGACTAAAGATGTAAACTTAAAATTGACAACAGACGTACAGAACTGAGATAATGAATCACTGGAAACGAAGTTTAGAAAGGCCTAAAGAAAACGCAAAATTACGAAACTGTCATAAAAAAAAACCCAAAAAATGTGTTATAGCAGGCCATTGCCCAACTGCGTGCGCATTTGTGTTCTCTCGGCACGAAGTTGAAAATCGTATCCGTATTTCAAAACCATTTTTTCTTGTTCCGCGGTTTTTGCTCTAAAAACTGCTTTTCCTGTCGGTGCTTTGCAATCCACTTTTTTCTCCTTATCGCAAAGCCATGGATGTCGACCGACTGAAGCCTCATCTGATGTACGAGCTGATGGATACGGTTGTTGCCCGGTTTGTTTTATTTCTTCAATTCTTTTAAAATTCGATTTGTTTGCAGCTCTGCTCGGCCCATGCCTCGATCCAATAAAAGGACGGTCAACATTGACCCGATGATCACTACCGCCATGTCGGGCCCAGTTGTCTTCCGCATGTTTGCACGTTTCGTCCAAGCCAACTTCATTCTGTATCCGCCTTATGATGAACCCTATTTCGTAAGCTTGCCGTTTTCTCACTCACAAAATAAATTTAAACGGTTTTCAGCGTTGGTTCCCCGATTGCCAAGTTACACTTTGGGCTTCCAAGCCTAGAACTTTGAAGCCATGCATCGCATTTGTTCGCAGCGCCGCCGTCTTTGGATCAGGATATAGAGACTGTTCCGTCAAAATTTTGGAGAGCCTTGTTGGTATGTGATTGAAACCAAAGTATTTTGATTTTCTGTTATTGAATTTTCAGATCTGTGCCGAATTGAAATGCCTTTCTGCGACTATTGTTCAGTCAGTGACATAAGGAACTTGGCCAACCTTCTTCCTAAGATTACCGACTTTGAAACTACTTCTGAAATCTTCCTGACTTTGCTGAAAGAAACTTCCATCAGCTTTCCAAATTTGAAGCGTCTTACGTTCAGAGATGGGCGGTTTTTTTTCGTCGACGCAAGTTTCAATCGTTTGTCAGCCTTGATCGGTAAAAAATGGTTTTTTTTAGAAAATTGTGACCCGGCCGATCGATTTTCCCTGCCTCGACATTCTAAAAATCAAATTAGACGGAGTTCACCACGCTGGAATAAAAAGCATTATGTAAGAATGTTTTGAAAATCATTTTAAACATTCTGAACGTTTTTTTCAGTTTCGCCAAAAACTGCTTTCCTACGGTCAAAAATCTGATTATCAACATCACGGAATCGGACATCCACTTTTCTGAATCCGATGTTGAACGTGTTGCGCAATGGCTGAAGAGCTTCACCTCGCTGACGACCGCGGACATTTATATTCATAAATGTCCCCGTCGTTACGGATCTACTACTCTACGAGACTCTGAGATCACTAGCCTCCACAACGCCTTCAAATCAATCGATTATGGTGTGCCGTTGCAGCTGACCTTCAAGTTCTCAAATACGAGCTTTACCGACCAGGAAAGAGTATGTTTACCCCGTTTTAAACTGTATGTTTAGTCTTTTTTTAGACCATAACTGGAAAACAGTATATCGAGCAAGGTTTTCCCTGTTTCAAACACGTTCCGAATTCCGATCCAGCAATATTCATATACATGGATCAAATGCCCGGAAAGACGTTTCAACACATTATCGAAATCAATCCGTCTTTATCTCATTAATTTTGCTGTTTTCCTTCGCTTTTTTTATTTGTTTGTAATCATTATTAAATTTGGTACTGTTGCTGGAATGAACTTTCAACTAGATAAATCGTGCAAGTTCTAAAGTAAAATACCACGATCAGTCAGGGCGGACACTTCAACTGTCACGCCTGTAATTCACTATGTTTACTGGAATTTGGTTAGGGACCGGCAGGTCACGAAAATTTTGAATGCGTACCGAGTGTTCCCCGGTATACTGTAT
>KB455122.1:0-10747 GCA_000341325.1 Panagrellus redivivus
TTTTGGCAACGACTTCTTTTGCGTTGCACTTTTTGTGACGCTTGCGTCATACATTTGGCAACCAATTTCGTTCGTTCCACAAAGTGAAACGCCTTCGTTGCCACAAAAAGTGAAACGCGCAGTTGTGACGCATCTTTTTTTTCAGTGTAGCTTGCCCGGACTAAACCCACGCACCCATCCCTGCTCTCGAGTCTCAACAACTTATTGTTGACATACATCATTTGATCGTCGTCCTTCAAGGTGCTCCTGTTCGAAACTGGCCAGTTTTGTTGACTTTACTGTTAAAAACTTTAAATGTCACGCCCCCGTTGTGATAAGAATTGAAAACTGTTCCGTTTTCGCTTGCCTTATTTAATTTCGACCCCCAATATGTCGCTTAATAACAGCCAACACACGTCCAAACAATGACGTACTGTGCATTCTGAATTCGTCGGGGATAGCTATAAAATTGATAAGGGAGAAATCTGAAATGCCAATGACATGAGTCAGGCCCGAAAGTGCTGATTGTGTTTATTTTCGTTTCATTAAGTCTTTTGAGCAAAGTTTCCATTTGGGAAATGTACAGTATACCCGGCATAGTAGGCCATTTAGATAGGTTGGTGGTGTCGCCAAACATGGCGAGTTCCACCATGAACGCACCAGCCACGTCCCAAATGCGCCCTTTCCGCGGCGAGAGAACACTTTCTCTCGTCGTCAGACTGTCATTTGCTCTCTCGCGTGTTGTAACTATTGCCTTGTGCACATGTAATTGTTGCTTTGTTGTTTGTTATAGATCATCTCTCGTCGCATCCATACCATGTGACCCAATAAATCCCTTGGCCAAGGATCCTTACTGTGTGTCTACAGGTGGAAGTTGCAGCTGTCTTTGGATAACTTACGTCAGATTTGACTTTTATGGGGTCTCGTGACTTTGGAATTGCTATCAGTACTTCCTAAACTGCAGGAAACTGCGTGGCAACGGCGTTATCAGTCGATATTAATCATAATAGGGACAGAAAAAGGCGAAAGTTGAAAACAGGTTCACTTTTTTTCAACTTGTATTAAAATTACATTAGACGTCTAGATGGCCGTCCAAATGTCATTATTTGAATCAACGACCAACACCTTGCCATCTAAATCACTTTTAATCGAATCAAATCAGGGCTTGTCTATCGATGGTGATGGAGAAAGAACAAGCTTCCCGGTGGCAATGGCTGTGCTGCCTGCAAAACGTGATCACCTAATGCACGCGTAATTGTATATAAGTGTTGCAGGGCGCACCGCCAGCTGTCGTTCACTGATCAAAGAAGTTCGCCCTGCGCCATCACGGCGGCGAGAGCCGTCGAAACATCTTCACTACTCGTTGTTGTTATCCCTAAAGGTGTGCAGCACACGCACGCCTTGTCTTTTGCCTGCATCTCGGCAACGCCGACGACTGCCCCCACGGAACTGATTTCCAGCCATCGGCGAGAGGCGTCGTCGTCGATAGGCGCGTATCTGCACACGCCTGATGGGTCAGGACGTGTGTACCGTGAGCAGTCAGTCACACAGCCGTCGGCAGCGTCCTTCCGCCAGCCTGCCTGCCAGCGGGCTATGAGCAATGAAAGAAACAGGGGGGAGACAGAGGGGAAGAGAAAAAAACATTTCAATCGTTCCGGGCGTTTCTGTGATTCTTTCCTTCATTTCTTGCGCCCTTCCATGGGCCGTCTCTGTCTTTCGGGAAGGGGGTAAGTTATCGGCGAGAAAGTTTTATTCTAATTTATCGATTACCTTTTTCTACCTACCACACATTCCCTCTGGCATTCGACTTCCAATCAATCAATAAACATCTCCAATTTCAAGCCGTTATTTTCAACCTTTCAACCACCTTGATGATTCATTCCACACATTCCAACCAAATTCCTGTCTTTATTAGGCCCCCGTTCACCTATTTCGAAATTCCACAATCACAAGATCTCGAAAACCGCTTAACAATACCTTTGTAACTAAAGCCATCTTATAATGCCGCAAATCCGTGCCAGAACTATTGAAACAACACTCTACTTATCGGCTTTGACATAGCTTTACCGCATCTACGTATGCAGCCACATTCCTGCGTGACGAAATTACTGTCACTATAGTAAATTTAACTTTTCTTGTTAAAAAGAAAACAACCATCCATAATTAGGACTGACTTACAGTCGTCGTTAAAGTTGAAAAGAAGCTCTCTTTTGTCGGACACTGCCTGTCTGCACGTGTCATTGTATTGTATTTTGATGACAATATTATGTAATGTACGAGTTATTGGGTCATGGAACGGCACGCTTATAGCCTTTTTTTGAAATAGTTCCGTTATGCATGGATGTGTCGTCGTTGTCGGTGTCGGAACACTGCCAACATCGCCCCAAAGTCAAAGGCAAGCGTCATCACTCAAAAAAATGGAGAAGGAACACTATGTTATCAATTTTTGGCCTGTTACACTTCAGTCACGAGAGAGGCGAGAGTTTATCGTAGCCGTTTTTTGACGGTGTTCTGCTCTGATCATCGAGTTTTTAACGTAATTATCAAAAGCAGAAAAGCAGAAACGCACGGATAACTATTTATAAGCACTTTATGAGCCGCTTCTGTTTACGATGGCACTGTTCTGTTCTAGCTAAGTGAGCGAATCTGTGAGGAAAGGATAATCTCGCGCAGAGGCCCGCCGATTAGAATCTAGGTAATCAGTCGGTTTTGCAAAGGTGGGGATTGCGGCATGGCATATAAGGGGTTTTGCATGTGTCTTTCTGTTCAGATGTTGCAATAGTTCAAGTGGTGAGTGACAGCTACCAGTTGATGATTCACTTTTACCGTAGTTTTTCCGCTTTTGCGTTCACAATGGGATGGATATTCAAGGACGCGCTGCGCATCTATCGGTTAATGTAAGCCTATTTCGGTTGTCTGTCAGTTTTGGGCAAGCGCAAATGCCAAAAATGGTTGATGTTGGCGTCAACTTTGTCGTCCGATGAAGAATTCGTACGGCTTTGACCCCCTTGCAATAACTAACTACTCATACTCGAACAGTAGTGCCTCGGCGATCCGATCCAGCTGCCGTTTTTTCGGGCATTGCCATCGTCATCTGGTGCTTTGTTAATCCCTTTTCGCTCCCTGTCGGTGGCACTGTACAGTCAACTATGTCTAGCATGCCCATGACCGGAGATGACCGCGATCGGAGGGCGGCCGATGGCACATGCCATGCGCAAATAGGGGCACACGGGGACCAAGCTCAAATGGCATCCAAAGAATGTGCCGTCGCGATGGCAGCTGGTGGAGGAGGCCGACGGCATACATTCCATTCCGGTCGTTGTCGTGCATGCCTCAATTTTGGAAAGGAGCGCGCTCTTCGTCGGGTGCGCAATGTTTTACCATTCAGCGCCGCGTGCGCGACAGTCCCGTTTTCCTTTTAGGGACGAGGAATAACAACGGCATGTCTATCTGTACCGGCACATCGTATACACATCCATCCATCGGTCGGGATCAACAATTTTCTCGCGAGAATGGCTACCCCAGGTCACCTAATATCCATCCATATCGCCGACTCTGCCGGATTCTCGCTTCTCAGAGCCTCCTCTGCGAGCTTGCGCACGGCAGACATGGCAGATGTTCAAGTAGGGCCAATTTTGGGCTCATACCAAGCCGTACTGTACGTGCCATTGCCCTTGACTTAGCCATGTCAAACATTCTCGGAATTTCTCAATCTCCAGTCTGCCCAAATTCGACCAAGTTCAAACGTATGAACCGAAATACTTCCAGACAGCTGCTGTTTACCTAATTATACATTCCCAGTATATAATATCACCAACCTTCTGACATCATTCACCCCTCTAATAGCATACACGCTTTTTCAAAAGGTCTCCCCGCGTGCACTGTATCGCTTTTCCCCGCCGAACCGAACCGTTAAACAGGTGCTTAGACGCTAAACCATGTCTAAATTAATACCATATTGCCGCTGCTCATAAATGGAAAGTAAACAATCTGCGACTAGTCTCGGCATTATGAATAATTTTGTAAGAAACGGAAGTTATTTTGCTTTTATATGTTTGACTTGAGAAATTTGCAAATTTTGTAACCCAAGCCTAGACAGTAGTGACGACCACCAAAAATGGAACAGAACAATAGAATGGTTACGGCACGTACCGTCCATCCCCTTGTCTGTCGTCCCTCTTTACACCCTGCATCTGCGCGTAAAACCCATAAAATCACCCATCATGACAGGGCAAGGCAACGCTACCGCCACCGTGAATGAGACCCATTTTCGGAGGGTCTTCCTTTGACTAATGTGAAGTAAAATGCCAGAAAAGCCGGCCACATGGAATTCAGATTGTCGAATTCTAACCACTTTTGAAATTTGGCCCAATTTAAACCCATTTTATAATTTTGTACTTAAATCTAGACAAAACCCTTTATACTTCCACTACAGTTCACACACATGAGCTCTTTTAAGCTCTACAAATGTCTATGTACCTATTAGTTATCATATAAATTGCAGCATATTTAAAAATCATGGCTAGAATTCAGTCTGCCCTACAAAATGGGGCTTACTACATGTTTACAGGCTGTCTTATAGGGCGTTTTGTTGCAACAAGGTATATCTTTAACTGTTCTTTGTATTTGGGGGCGGGTTAGAGGTAGACTTATAGGTTCCCTATATAAGGAATTTAAACCGTTTATGTGGTTTACTAATGGTATAGGTATGGGTGTAGTTGTAGTTGGGTCAGAATGTCTGCCGGGTCCACTTTAGGACGTGCTAATAATATTTATGCTCATCATCATGTGTTCGAGTTGTCGTCGTTTTCGTACTGTCAAAATATCTTTGAAAAGCGAACACAACAATTACTCACCAATGCAAAGCAAGCCCTGTCGAAGCAGCCTTCATGGTTGTCCTCATCCCAGAATCCGAATGGGGAGGGTACATAGTGCCCAATGCCGTTGAAGGCAGTCAGTAGCTTGCTAGTCCGGGGACGTCGTCAGTATCGTTTTAAAAATTCATAACTGCCGTTTTTTGCGCCACCCCGACATGAACCGTGTTGTGGCTGAGCTGTGCTCTTCTGACATGTAGTTTTTTTCGGCACCGGCCGGGCTGTCGAGGTCTTCATGCCGTCCAGGACAGGACCGTCGCGAGCTTCACGTTCCCGACTCTCCAGGCCCATCCGAATTCCAAATGCGCGGGTTTCAATTCATTTCGGATTTTCCTCCTTCAACATTTTTCGCATATTTCCATATACTGTGCCATCAACGCAGCCAGGCGCGCGCATAGCTTATGACCCCTGCGGGCAAAAAAGTCGCACGCTTCACTTTTCAGTTTATTGAAAAACATGAAAAGTATTTCCGACCTTTGAGCCAGCCCGTCACGGCCGGTTTCTGTCTCTACATTCGGAAACAATATCTTTCACGGTTGATTACCATTACCATCAACCATCATCACCAAACAAAGCGAATGTGCGATTCAATTTGATTCACAGTCTTCTTTTTTTGATTCCAATAGTCGTTGCAGCCTATTTTGTTACAGTTACGATAGCCGCCATCCATCAAACCACCACACACATGGTTTTTTTGTGTGGGTTTCTATTGAACGGAGGGTATCCGTTCGTTTCCTTTGATGGAAAATGGAAACAAAAGGCGGTTCGGGGAGAACTGCGACATACGTGTTCGGGGTTGTTGGATGGAAATTATCAATCACAGAAGGCGTATTGATCGGTCTGCCGCGGATGGAAGTTGTCATTCAAGGTGGTGAAGTCGGTTAATTCGCTCGCCTTCGAAGTCGAACTTCGCGCATGAACTTCGAAAAAGGCATTAATGGCAACTCCCGAAGTGTGCGCGTGTATCCAACCTGCAGGCAGTCAGTCGACTGTCCATCCGATTTCCGATTTCTCTATCTATCTTCATCCCAACATTACCCTCTGCGCGACATTTTCGACGACGACAACAATTGATGGGTAGGTTAAAAACGTCGGACGGTAGGTAGGTACGCCAGATAGGTAGCAGGCAAGGCTACCAGTGTCCTTTGGGGTTTCACGGACGACACCCGGGAGCGCCTCGTACTTGTCGGGTAGATAGGTAGTTCGGGTTTACGTGTGTTGTTGTATTCCGACTTCTTCTCCGTCGTTTCCTTCAAACGGGACTGACTGGTCGTCGTGGTGCGCGACACGTTCTGTTTGCCTTTTCCGCGATGACTCAATTAGTTTTGCGTGTCCGCCTCTGCGCGAGTGAGCGACGATCGAATCGAACAAAATGCTTCTTGCTCTCTCTCTTCCCCCTCAGAAAACATACTGATGAACACGTTTTACAGAAGAGACTGACACAGAGGAGGAGAACATCATCGACAACAACCTTTGCACAGAGAGATAGCCCGCTGGTTTCTTTCCCCCCTGATGCTCTGATCGACCGAGCTACACCCTATGAATCGCCTTTCCGAAGCAACTGCAACAACTTTGTCCAATACATCGTCCTCATCGGAAGCTTCGTCGTCATATTTAAATAATAGCCTATTAGCTGAGATGGTTGTTAATCTACCTGGCTTGGCAACGGGCAATAATACATCCAATCAAGGTGCCTTTTCTGATTTCCAAGTTTCTGGCTTGCCATCAATGGACCACCTCCTAAGCACCCAGTTAAACAACTCCGGTGGTAATGAAAATCAGAATAATACCAACAGTGGTGAAGCGAGCCCTGGCTCATCCCACTCCAATCAGGACCTATCTGGTGATGCGGAGGGCGTCTGGTCACCCGATATCGATCAAGCCTTCCATGAAGCGCTTCAAATCTATCCCCCATGTGGCCGGCGGAAGATTATTCTCAGTGATGAGGGAAAGATGTACGGTAGGTGCCTTTCAACATCATTTAATAACGTCATTTTGACTTTTTACAAAAGTTTTTTAAAACTACGCAGAACTTTATTGCCCATTTTGTCTGAAAACAAAAAATTTGGAACTGCTGCAACTTTTAAAATGACAAAAATCTCCTTAATAACAGCTGTACAACCGGCTGTTTGTATATACATATCAAATTACATTTGCATTTATACAAAATGCCTTATTACTCACGTCTGCGAGCTTGTAGGGGAAATAAATTAGTTTATCAGCGTTAGAACACCATGTTCAAACATAAACAGATTATAATCCCATTCCTTTCAGGCCGGAATGAGCTTATCGCGAGGTATATCAAGATTCGATGCGGGAAAACACGAACACGAAAGCAGGTATCATCCCATATCCAGGTCTTGGCACGAAAACGCCAACGTGACACACAAACTAAGATGAAGGGCCCCATTCCCGGTGATAAGAGCATTGACATCAAGCCATTGGTGAATCAGATCGACATGCAGGGCAATTGGCAGTACAATCGACCAACGGCGACTACAACAACAACGGCGTCTGACCCATTTGCGGGGTTCAATTTCGGCGCCAATGGATCGAACAATGATAACATTCTTCAACAATTCCGGGATGCCATGGCGAATATTCCTGGAATGAACAATTCACAAATGCCGCCATCAATGGCCGGTCGACCTACGGTGAATCATCAAGAAAACAGCGAGGGCACGGTGACTATTTCGAGTAATAAGCTGATGCTTTGCGGATTCGATGCGTATGTGCAGCCACCCGGTGAAGAGAAGTACAACATGCTGCGAATTCCGAAGTTTTTGGATAGTCCGTTGGAGGATATTTCGTATGATGTGATTAGGGACAAATTTCCGCAATCCTTGGAAGCTCTGATGAAAGAAGGAACAAACGATGCGTTCTTTTTGGTCAAATGTTGGGCCAATGTAGATTTCACGTTTGGAGATCCTACGAACTTGGCCTATGCCGTAGATAGTTATTTTAATGGTACAGAAAACTTTGAAATTAGTGTTTCTACAAAAGTTTGCTCATTTGGAGAACAGGCTGTCGAGAAAGTTGAGGTGAGTACAGTAGATTTTGGCATTTAAAATTTGTTACACTGTCACGCAAAAATGTTAGGTGCGCGTAACTGCGCACCGGGCATTATGCGTGTGCATGCACTTGCACACCCGATATTTTGCGTGTTTTGCACCCGCGCACCTGTCATTTTGCGTGAAACTAAAATCTCCCATCTTCCAGGTCTATCCCCCAATCGAAGAAGTCCACGATGGCACCACCCGCTACCACTTCCGCCTCGAAAACAGCCCGATGTGCGAATACATGGTGCGCTTCATCGCAGAACTCAAAAAGCTCCAAGAGCACACCGTCATGAACAGCGTTCTCGACAACTTTACAGTACTCCAAATCGTGTCAAACAAGATTACCAGGGAAACCCTCATGGTCCTTGCCTTCATCCTCGAAGTTTCACCGACCGAACCCACCTGCAGGATCTACAAAATCACACAATGATGTCCCCAATCTATAAATAAATAAGCATACAGATATCTTATTAGTCAAGATGTACCGTACTCTTTTTTTCTGTATACCAAAAATCGACCTCAAGAATTGCGCTATTACCGGAAACTCCTTTCTTCGTGATGATTATGATATTATAATTTTGTAGCGTAATTTAAGCATTTTAATTGTAATTGTAATCCTTTGAAAAATGAATTACTTTGTATGTAGGAATAAACTTTGCTCAAAGTGGATTTGTAGGTATTTGTCCTAATAGACAATCGAAAAGTAGAAGTCTGCGACTGATAAATAGGTCTGCAATTTGTATAATTGGGGGTGGAAGGGGAAATGGATAAGTGGAAATGGATGTAGTGTGAATAAGCTGTTCGAAAGGTTGGTTAAAGGAGTTACTGGTATAACTTTTTGGCGCACAAAAAGTGTTTGCGGTAATGATTACGGTCAGCTGCAGTTTTGAAAAGACCAAAAAGCGTGCCTCATAATTAGGTTTCGCCGAGTTCAAAGGTGCAAACACCCATGATTAAACATGCAAATTTGTAAAAACGCACGCGATCTATGAAAACAGTCCAAAAAGTCAGTCTAAACAGACCCTGTCTCCAACGATGGCCTTTTCCTTTGCCGCGTCAGGCGATGCTGAACTTCGGATTAAGCTGGACATTGATCTTTGCGAGTGAGTTTTTACCTTATATTATCGTAACTTAATAAAAAATACGTCTGCAGCGCCTCGGAAAAGCGCCGCCGCCGCGCACCATCCATTGCCGCTTCACTTTTGTCGAATTCCACGCAAGGGTCTGGATTCCGCTCGAATGCTGATTACGCCGCCGAATTGAAAGCCCAGGATGATTTAGATATCCGTAAACGGAATCAGCTTCTTAAAGAAACACAGGATTTCATGGCGTATCTGCAGCAGAAGTACAACTTGAATCCGAGCCAACCTGAACAGATGTTGTTGGGAAAGGTTGTTCCGAGAATTGAGAACAATGGAGCACTGAATCCGAAGATTGATGGACTTGCAGCATGTCTTAGTGGGAGTTCTTTGAAGGGATAGTGAGTTGATTTTGGGATGATTTTGACTTGAGTGCACGCATAATGCTGGGTGCGCGTACCTGCGCACCTAACATTTTGCGTGTGTGCGCACCTGCACACCTCCGCGCACGAGCACATTTTTATTTTGTGATTACAGTACCGTCCCCTTCGACTCAAACGCCGGAATCAGCGCCTCCTCCAGAACCGTATTCGAAAACGAAGCCCGATCTCGACGCGATGCCACCGCCAGGCCTGCAGGCACTTCGTCCTCCAGCACCACAAACAGTGGTTTCACGCCGCTTCCTTATGAATCTACTACTTCCAATTCGAGAATCTCAGCTGTCTCAATGTCCTCATCGGAGTTGAATCGCATCCGGAAGCCGGTCAATGCTTCAACGGACCCCTCCCAATCCGGTTCCAAAAACCCGGAGACGAAGAATTATAGCCCTTGGAAGTTTGCCCACAACTTCACCTGCGTCCCCGATCACCCCCCAGAAGTCGCTTCATTCCGAAGCTCGAGCTCCCCTCTGCCCGAAATCAGAAAAGCCTTTTCCGGCTTCCCTCCTGCTTCGGCCTCCGGGAGCAGCAGCAGCGTCGGAACTTCGCAATCCTCGCTGAATCTGACCTCAGCCTCCGACTTTTACAAAGGCATCACCCCCGGCGTCACGGCCAAAGAATCCAGCAGCCAAACCTCGATGGCTTCAACCCAATCGGCTTCAAGCGGTAATTACACTTTCCCGACGGCGTCATTCTCGATCCCAGATGGCATTGCATCCGGCACAAACGCATCCCCTGTGGTAACGACCCTCTCCGCGACGACCTATGCCTCGCTTCCGACCGGCGCCACCATGTCGGCATCACAACGGTCGAATGCGCCGTCGCCTTCGTCGAGTCAGGTGTTTCCAAACGCAAAGGTTACCATTCCGGAGGGATTAGCCATTAATGAGTGCGAAATCCATGTGGTGGCCCAGTCGCCGGCTTCCAAGTCGGCCCTCACCGACAATACGCAGTCAGAAACAAACACGGCAAGTATGTTGATAATATGGAATGTTGGAACTAATTACGGTTTATTTCAGCGAAAAAAATTGTGAATTCGGTAATGGCTTTGTTTTCGGGGGGTAAAGAACGGCGGCGAAAATAGCTGGTTACTGTAATCTGTTCTACTAATTATGATTTTTGATTTGTAATGAGTTATGTGTGATGAATAAACTAAGTTTTGAGCTTTTTTGATGATTTCACAAACAAAAATGTTTTCGTTGCGGTACAAAAATTGGGAACGCCGATGGTACACTAGTGTGTGCGCAAGGGTGGACGCGGGCCGGGCCGGGCTGGGCCGGGCCGGGTCGAGGAGGTTGAGGCCCGGGCCGGCCGGGCCA
>KB455125.1:3014-32392 GCA_000341325.1 Panagrellus redivivus
GAGATTTTGAGGCAAAAATTATATAAAATGAGCGAAAATGACCGAAAAAAGGCCCAAAATGACGACGTGTGGGCGCCCAATCGATAATGTCATCGATCGGTTGCGCCGGTCGCCGGAGGGCAGTGTGAGTTGTGGGTGGCATTGGCCTTTTTCGTGCTAAAACCAACAAACCGCGTCGAACGAAAACGCTGCAAGTTTTGCAAGCGTTCGTCCAGCCAGCCGGACCCGCTCAAATTGATCGCCCTCCACGTCACTCGGCCACGCCAAACATGTCCTCCGAGAAAGGCACGGCGCGAGTCACGTCGATCAGCGCTCGCTCGCGCCAGTCCGACCCGCTGTCGTCATTCTCTTGCGGTTTTTCTCCGCCTGACAGTCGAGTTCCTCCCGAACTATCGCGTCTCCCGGCGTTTCCGAATCTTGTCATCCGTCACGGAAGATGTCATCCGTCTTCGACACCCTGCTTCTGCCGTCATCGTTTGCGTCGTCGGCGCCGATAGGTGGCCCTCGTCATCACGATTTTGGTGGGCTTCCTCCTCCGATCGGTCCTCCCCTCCACCAAAATCATCATCTCCCTGGCCACCAGCATCAGCGCTACGGGCAACCGCCCCCATCGCAGCCGTCCTCGGGCCGTGTCTTCGTCAACAGCCAGCGGAACAACTACTCCTACAATCAGCCACGTGGCGGATATCATGGACCTTCCTCGTTCCAACAGTCGTCCAATCGGATGACGCAATATCCGTACCGCCCCCACAATGACGTGGCCAAGCGCTACAACAACGGGTTCCAGTCGTCTGTCCCGTCGCACGCGCGTTCGAACCAGCGTCAATCGTCTCAGGGTAGCTTCCCGGGTCTTCGCACGATTACATCGACGGTTCACCTCTCCTCGTCCAAGGCTGACAACGACGCTCTATTCCTGCGACACCTCATGAAGGAAATTCGCATTGACCGACCCGCTTCGGCCTCGGCTTCGGCCGTGGTTGCCCCTTGTGCCGGCTATCCCAGCGTCCTCGTCTCGGAGATTGGCACGATCAGCGTCCTGTTGATGCCGGACGTTGTCGTCGAGGTCAGCGTCGATCGGAGCATCCGTATCGCCTGTCTCGGCAAGTTTGCGGTGAGTTGTTTGTCACTTTTCCTTTTTGAGTTCGAAGTTATATATAAATTTCACCTTTCAGGCCTGCCTCACCCATGATTCTGCTGGTGTCAGCCTCTCCCACGAGCAAGCGAGCATCTTCCAAGAGGGCAACTCTGTTTTCACGATCTTCCGTGTCGGTGGTATCGAGAAGCAGGTCGTCATGGGCGAAGAAGGTATTGTGTACTCGATGGACGGCAACGCCAACTGCTTCCTCGTCTCCGATGCCCTGGGCCTCAATGCCGCTGGCAACAGTGTCCTCCCGGTCCAGAAGAAGCTCTTCCCGTCGATGCGCCGTGACTTCACCCTCCGCCAGTTCTACGCCAATGCCGAGACCGGCAAGCGCTGTATTGACATGTGCCACGAGTTTGTTGCCCGCGCCAACTTCATCACCGAAGACGGCGAGACCCGTGTCATTGTGAACGGTATCTACATCCGTCTCGACCGCAGCGGCAATGTCGAGATCTCGTCCCGCCCGCGTCAAGTCCGCTTCACCCCCTCCACCGGAGCCATCCATATCAAGACCCCGGAGATTGAGACTGCTATCGATGTGAGTTTCTCATCACATTCGGTAGTCGGTCGTGTTATCAATGTCTCGCTTTTCAGGCCGAAGGTCGCGGTTACGCTGTTGTCGGCAAGAAGCGCGTTCACGCCAGCATGTCCGGACTCGTCGTCGGCGACAAATACCACGTTGCTTCGGTCGATCACACCGGCAAGCTTGTCACATCGCTTTGAGTCGGTTTTTGTTCTTATTGTTTTCGTTTTTATCATGCCATTACTAGATGTATTTAGTAGGAATGTGATAATAATAGTGTTGATTGATAAAGTCAGATTAAATAAATATATTCATTCAAGTTGTGTGATGTTTTTGGGGCCATTTTTGGGTTGATGGGATGTTTGAATTTCGAAATATCGGCACTTTCGACAGTCGGAATGGGGTGGCAGAGTCGGGTCAGAAGCGTCGTTTTCTGTTGATGATTTTCGTTTTTGATTACAAATTTCGACGCTTTTTCATATTATAACTGAATTCCGTCTTCGCAATCTATGAGTCTGTTGTCTATCTACATACATCTAGAAGGCAGTAACAATAAAAGTAAAAGCAACTTGTGTTATCAGGATTAAGCAAATCCAACAAAGGTCGCAAGTGTGCAACGTCACCACTGACAATGCACAAGTGTCACACAACGCCAACGACCATTCGCACTCACTTTTTCCATTGATCCGTCAAGTCCAACAAAAGTGCCATTTCAACCCCTTATATCTGCCTAACCACCCCTTCTTATTACTCCATTTTAGCGCCATGTCCTCCGGCAACCTCACCCCCGATGGCCTGACCACGATTCATCCCCTTGTGAAGACGCCTTTGACGGACAAATTCCAATTGCCTTTCTCCTACCAAGGTCAGCTTTAGCTTTTGTCTTTACGACTCCCTTGTTGGCATGACGACCATTCTATTCCAGGTTCGCCATGTGGCTTCTTTGAGGCTCAATTCTACAAGTGCATGGAAGCCTTCGGCACCAAGCTTGGCCGTCTGCACTGCGATTTGGAGCATCGCGACTTCGGCGAGTGCATTTCGCACGACAAGCAGGTTTGTGATGGTTTTTATATATAAAAGTTGCGCCAACATGAAATATATGGTTTTCCAGAAGAAGCGCTATGATGCCATGCGTGCCGAGCACTGGAAGCAGTACATTGCCGGCAAGCGCAACGCCGTCTACGAGAACCACGTCAAGGTCGGTCAGTTGACGCCGGACTACTTTGAGCACGGAAAATTGTAGATGATAGACTTGTGATTTGTCTTGAGATAGAATTTATTACTTGAATTTGTATAAACAAAGTACGAATTAGTGTTTTTGTTGTTGAAAGAGAGGTTTCTTTGCCTGAATTCCTATCAAAACTTGTTTGGTGTTGTTTGTTATATATTTTTTTGCGTTTTAGTCATGTCGGATGAGGCTCCAGGTCCGTCTACTGCCAAGCGCTCGAGGGATGACGAAACTCCTTCCAAAGAGTCCGAAGAGGAGGTCATCTACGGCAAAGTCAAGCAATCTTACGGAAATCTCATGCGCAAACGGAAGCTAGGCATGCCGATTCGTCCCTGTGAGTACGATGGCGTCCTGAGCCCCTATCAAGCAACTGTACCACCCAATTTTGAAATGACGAAAATTGAGCGACCTCCGGTGGTGCCCCTTCGATTCACTTACAATGGCAAGATGATGATAGCCTCAACGCATCAGCACCAATACGTCGTTTACAACTATCTCGGCGTAGGCAACGCTATAGGCTGTAGCGAGAGACACGTCTTTGATAAAGTATTCAGCGTGAGGTTCGCTGTCAACTTGCCGGATCACCAGGAAAACCGATATGCTCGGGATACGATGTTCATCCTGGAAGACGACGACCACTTCATCACGGCCACCAGCTATGCCCTCCCGGAAACGAGTCGCTTGCCTGCGAACGTCACGCAGCGGAACAGTGAAACGATCGTCACCAACAGTTCGCATATGGAGACCTATGTTTTCTACACTATTTCGTTGGACGTAAGTTTTTGATGCTTTTCATTTGCCAATTTGAGATTACTGTAACTTCAGACCGGCAAAATCACCGACAAACTCGAAATCACATTCGACTTGCTCAACATTCACCATTGTCTCTATCTTCGAGGCCGTACTTTCATCGTGCTATCCATCATGCATCAAACCATCCACGTCTACCACATCGACCGAAGGACCGGCAAATTCTTGAAAGAGGCCGAAATTGGAGAATATCTGGAGCCACCTGCTGACCGTCCGTTTCCACTATCAAACGTACATGCTGTCTTCACAAGTTGGCGGCAAATCTTGATGAAGAAGTTCTACGAGTACCACAAACTGCAGAATACCATACCCCAGTTCTTTGAAAGTTCACCCATCTATCGAAGTTTGAAGATGACTCGAGTTCAACTGGTGTCCGATACGATTTTGTTGATCCGGCTGGTTCCGGAGGACTACGTTTCGTGTGATCGATCAGCGGCTCATCAGCAGGTTGTCCCGTTCTTTTTCGCTTTCTATGATTTCGTAGATATGGAAATGCTGGCGGTGTACGGTGCAACATCACAGGAAATGCTTGAAATCTATGAAAAGAACTCGGAAGCTTTCAAATATGCATTTTTGACGAAGCCAAAGCCTCCGTTGACGCTTTGGTACCGGGATGCGATGAAGTTTCAGCGGAACTCGTTAAAAAGTGCATTTTTGAGCAAATTGGAGGATCAAGGATGTGAGTTTGACATTGGAATGATAAGTTTAACGAGTTACAATCAAAAAAGTTTCAGCCAAAAAGAAAGAAGCCGAACTGTGCCGAAAAGTCCTCGCCGAACTCCCATTTGCGATCCCAAGTTGCCCGTCATTCACGCCATTCCTCGATCCAGGTGCCTTCTCATTCGACAAAAACATCATCCCGGCCCTTGAGCGACAACGTGTATCCTCGGATGTGTCCATTAGGTAGGTCTTTACGGGCACGACCGACGACGACGCAGCTGCCTGCCCGCAGGCGTAGACAGCTGTGCCGTCGGGCGCGTACCTATCATCACTTAGAGCCAAACCCAAACCTCGTCCATCTTTCAGGACGTTCAGTCGCATCACCGGCCAACTCCACCTCAACATCAACCTGACCCACCTCGAATTTCGATCCGAAGCCCAGGCCCCACCATGTAGCCTGCTGTTCCACCCATATGATTCCTTCGCCATCCACTTCCACAAAACTGTCGCAGACATGAACTTTAGCTTTTTTGTTCCCAATATGGAAGACCCCGATAGGCCCCAAAATGTTCGTGCCGTAGAATCGTCCCCCATTGTACATGTTGTAGAAGACGATGAACCCTCCATGTTCCCCTTGAATCTTTCGCGTTTAATGGGCGGCCCCAATATCCGTAACATTAGAACCCCTTGGGATGCTTATGTTCTGCAGGCAGGGCGCCGCTATAACAATACCAATCGGCCGTAATGCTCGCCAGTCTATTGATGAATCAGGAAGCATCGGTCAGTCCGACCGAAATGCATGTAGCTTTGATCGGCATGAAGAATAGTGGAAAATCTGGTAGTCATTTTTGTTGTTTAGCACATATCCAAGATGAATAAATGTGTTTCTTTCAATTCAGCCATCGCAGTGAAGTACCTTACGAAACGTTTTTTGGGAGAGTATTCATCAGATTTGGGTGAGCATCGACAACTGTTGTTGAAATATCAAACTGAAGATCTTTCAGAAGACACATACTGTCGCCAAGAATCAATCAACCAAATGCCATTGATGGTCTGGCTCATGGATACTGTAGATTCCGCCGAACGTGATCCCATGCGGTACCTCAGCTGGGCGGATGTGTTCGTCGTCATCTATGACACGACAAGCCGGTTATCATTCCAAGTCGCCGAACAACTCCTCCAACAAATCGCGAGCCATGAACATAGCCTCTGCACTCGGGACCATAAAACGATGCTACTCGGCAATAAAATCGACTTGGAACGATACAGGTTAGTAGTTTTTCGCCATTTGAAAAGAGATTATCGTTTTATTATCAAACCAGTGGTAAAAAGTTGGCAAATTGAACAATTAATAGACTTGACTTATCTTAACTAAAAACATAATGCATACGCGTCTGGGAAGCACTTTTTCGCCAGCTCTGTGATGTCGCGTGTGGCTTCGGTTGGGTTCGTGAGATCGATGATCTTCCGGTCATCGCCACAGGCGCAATCGATGTAGGACCGGTTATTCGAGCTTTGCTTGCAGTTTGTACAGGCATAGCGACTTATATTGGCGTGGTAGAAGGCGTGACGGATGATGTCCTCCGGCTTGATGTAACTTCCGAGCACGTTTTTGCGGCAAATCTGCAAAAAACACCTTTATTCCTTGAAAAAAGTTCAAAATACCCACCTGGCACCTCGCTCTATCCGATGAAGATGACCCTCGGGAAAGTTTTCGCTTTTTTGAACTCGATGGGCTCTCATTTTCGTCCTGTTTTGCCGGGGATTGCGGAGGTGTGAAGTTCGGAGTCGGAGGCCGACAAAAGTAGTCACTCATGGAAAGATTATCGACTTCTTGTGCTATAAAACCAATTGGTTGTAAGTATTCATTAAGCGATTACATCGAAAAGGGTGATTAACAAACAAAGAATATATGAACCACCATGGAAAATCGATAAAAACAATGGTAATTTAGGTAAGGCTATTCAGATTACCCACTTTGCTGAACCGGCGCCGCGAAGATGACGGAAACGAGTTCATGGAAGGGGCGCGAAGCGATGAGGAACTGCGGGAAGCCGTTGTCGATGAGCTGCTTGTAAAGCTGCTGCAAGTCGCCTGTGACGCGGGCAATCACGCAAGTTGGGCCAGTGCCAACGGCAATCACATCGGTATCTGCCCTGGCCGCTCCGCCAAAGGCTAGATTGATCAAGATATTCAACGGCTGCGATGTGACGGCGAAATCGTTGAAGTTGCTCGTGTTCTGAAAAGCGCAGTTTGAGCCAGCTTTGTGAGGAAAGATTAGCTTCAAAGACCTACCAAAAAGGTGAGCACCTTGGTGACGTCAGCTCCCTGCGGCAGTGTGACCAGAAGGCATGCCGTCGACGTCATTGGTAGAGAATTTACGGCAAATCAGAACCGAATTGAGTGCCGTTCGCAGCGTCTTCGAAATGCAAATTGTGCATGTTCCGATTTTGGCGCTGAATTTGCATGGCCTCTTTTCGTGGTGGGATACGTTTGCAGTGCAATTTCACGTTTTTTATTTTTACAAAATTCGCTTTAATTTCTTCATTGTTTCCACTTTTTTTAACTTTGGCAGCTCCCTGACCTTGATAGCAAGCATTTCGGTCAGGTAGAATGTGACACATTTCGAGCTTTCTTGCTGAAATCCGATCCGAGTGTAGCATCCTGAATGAACAAAAATGTGACGAGTACTCAACGTTTTTAAAGCAAATTTTACACTTCTTGAATAGCTTTTTTCAAATTGTATCTGTTCAGTTAGCTCATGCAAATGGGTAGGATCGGATTTGTATACAAAAGTGCATTGATTTGGCAAAAATTTGCGTTGATTTTTGTAGGAAGAGTTTCCTTCAAACTTTGCAGTTTTTGTTCATTTAGGATGGTCAAAAGTTTATTGATTACTTGTTCGTTCCAGACAAGTCAGCGAGTCCGACGGTGAAAAGCTGGCCAAAAAGTACTCGACCAAAGAAAACATAGTGTTATTTGCGGAAATGAGTGCCACCGACATCCATGCTCGCGTCGTGGCGACCCTGCACAAGCCCATCATCGAGCTTATCACCGATCGAGCTAACCGTCGATCTCCGTCTCCTCGGCTCTATTCCAGCGATTCTGAAGTACAAGCCAGGCGTCAAAAGTCCGGCTTCATGTCACTGAAGAATGTCGCCCGAAGCGGCACACTTCGACGATCAAAGTCGCCGAAACAGTTGAAAAATAAGACTGGTTCAAAGTTGCTCAAACTGTTCCACACATAAATGTCAATCGTTATATATATTTTGACTTCCAATCAATTCCGTTTACAGTTATTTTGCAATTTTTATGCGTTCAAGCGATAACAGTTTCCCAACATGGATAAATATTGTACCTTTGCAAATATTTTATGTATGACTAAAGTTAAATTTAATTTACACTCGGCAGGTTTTTTGAGCAAAGGCTCTGGATTTGGTTGATTGATTACTTGAAATAATAATATAGGAATCATTGGAGTAGACGTGCGACAGTTTTGAATTTCCGTTCCAGAGCCTCGATACGGCCTTCGAGTTTGGCATGACCCTGCTTCAGCTCGCGATTGTCTTTCTTCAGTTGTTGGTTTTGGGTTTTGAGCTGCTCGATTTCCCATTGGAGATCGTGCTTAGCTTGTTCCGTGTCCTGGAAAGGTGGGGATGAAGGGTATCGATCTTTTGGATGTCGTACCGGTACCATGCGGTACGGGGTACGTTTAGGTACGACAAGGTACGAAACAAAGATGTCCAAATCGATATTTTGGATGTTTTAAAGCACGAAGTAAAGAGTGTTTGGCTGGTACAAAAAGTAAAAATCAATTTTTGACAACTATTGATTGCGCAAAGTATCGATTCAAACTTACTCGTTCTAACTTCGAAACCGAAGACTCGACCAAAAAGCTGTCAATACGCTGCAAGCGTGCCGTGGCTTGAAGACGTGCGACTTCGCCCATTCGCTTCTCGACTTCGGGTTCAACAAATTGACGGTAATGCGTCTGGGCTCGACGGGCCAGTTCGGCGAGACGCTGCCATGGAAGCACGGCCGTCTAAAAAGACAAGATTACGTAAAAACAGTTATATCTTTGGTGCATAAGTACGTCAAAAAGAATCTTCTTGAAGAGTCGAGTAAACACAGACTCGTTCAACTATTCAAACAACAAACATCGAAAAGTGTTGTAAAAAGACGTACCTCAGCATCGTCAGTTCCGACTACAACGCGTTCAATCATGTCCAGAAGGGCGAAGGACTTGTCCAGGAGCTGGCCATAGGGGAAGCACAAGACGCCTTCGTCCATCGGTGCTCGAAGCATGTCGACGGGGTTCAAAACATGGACTTGCATATTGGTCAGAGCGGTGATGGCCGTCTGGAGTTCGCGTTCATTGTGGACACGTCTTTGACAGTCTTGAAGCAGGCGATCGGCCTTGTTAATCAAAATGTAATAGCCGCTGTTCAGCATTTGGCCACAGATTTCGTCCCAATGGGGGTGCACGCGTCGAAATTCGGCGATTTCACGGTAGCTGAGTGTCTTGAGAACGGCCTGGAGCACGATGACCGGCATCTGAGGCATCCCGCGAACGAGGTTGACTACCGGTTGTTCCGGCACAGGCGGCAGGGTGCTTCGTGCGGCACTGGTTGAGCGTCTGCGGTTTGCGAGGGTGCTGGATGATGAATTGAGCGATCTCAATGAATCCGAATGCCGTAATGACGAGAGGCCGGAAAGCCTTGAAGGAAGATTGGATTCACTTGCCATTGGTGCAAGTCTACTCGTGCCCACAGGCGATGTGCCACGTCCAAACGTAGAGCTCAAGCTCGATGTAAAGTTGCTCAGAAAGCCCGAAAGTACACTCGTACCGGCAGTTCCAGGCGGTGCCGAGGGTGGTGGAATCTGTGTTGTCGGAGATTCTGATGTCATGCGTGCCGCTACTGGCGTTGATCGTGAACGTGCACTGTAGAAACTCGAAATAGTGTCATCGTCAGAATCGGCACGGGTATCATTAATCTTGATGACAGGCGATAGTGGCGACTTTGGAATATCATCCGGTGCCGTCGTACTGATGTCAGAAAGCGGTGAAACGGTGTCACTGTTGCTCGAAAACGGCTTATCATCCGGAATGGCACCATTGACGGTGTCATCAAACTTCCGCGCCGTCGACAAAATCGATCCTTCTTTGACGAAATCACGTTTCGGAGTACCTTCGTCAGATTCCGGGGTGTCAGAATGCTTTCGACTGTGGTTGTGGATGTCATTAGCTTGGCCAATCAGTTTCTCCAGCATGCTGTTAATGTCGGAAGCCGATTTGAGCACATCAAAAGTGCCATTGGAGCTGGACAGGGTGTTATTATCAGCGAGCGGTGATAATGGACCAAGGGCATCATTTTCTTCGTCATCGGTTGTGTTTCCATTGATTCCATTGACCTTACGAGTGGTATCGGAAGTGGTTGAACTTCCATTCACATGATTGGTACCATTGGTAGTCGTAATGTTATTTTCGACAGTACCATTGAGTTTGAACCTGCCAGTTGGACCGTTTTCAAGACTTCCATTAACTTTAGACAAGTCAGTTTTGCCATTTTCAGCACTCCCATTCAGCTTCAGCGGCTCGATAACCGGCTTATCAATGCCATTGCCATTGCCATTGACACTTCCGTTTTCGCCATTGGTCAAAGAAGAACGAGACCCATTCAGTAAACTGCCGCCATTTATGCTTGGCAATGTCGTTCCATTGGTCTTCAGCCCATCTCCCGCAGGTTCTTTGATGTCTTTGAGAGATACACCATCTTCAGCTGGCACCAATCCAAGTTTAACGAGGTACGAAACAGAGCTAACGTCCTCAACGACCTCTTGAACGACCTCTGGAGAGCCTTCCTTCTTCCCATTGACACCGTTGACACCATTTGTAGCCGGCGCGGGGGACGCTTCTTCCGGAGTTTTGGAGGATTCTGGAGTTGTTGCCGAGGCTGGCACCTTCTTTTTGATCACCCGTTTTACTATCTTTTTCTTTACTACCTGAAAATTGAGTTTACAAGTTAAGACACGCCCCCAATCGATAATTAACAAACCTTTTTCTCCCCATTTTCCGGAGAATTCGACTTCGACGTGTCCGGCAGATGCACTTTTGCCACCGGAATCAGCCACAAATTAGTAGTCAGCGGCGTAATCGCCGGTGGCTCCGGACTGCTACCATATTGGATTAGATGGATCCGTGATTTCAAACCACTGGCTTCAATCACGAGAAATTCAGTTAACGTGGACAAGAACCGCGACAATCGAGCCTTCAGGAAGCTGTGCCAATTCGGCATCGGCTTGTCCTTGTTGGCGTGAAGGGTCACTCTGAGGGTCAACATGGCTGGGGATGATTCTGTGGCGAGAATAGAGTAGATGCCAGCCGTGCCGAGCTGTTTGGAGCCAGGGAGGAAGGCACGGGGTTCAACCACAGCGAGTTCGGGGACAAGGTGAACCTGTTCGGGTGAAGCGACGCCGAGAAAGTGCGGCGAACGGCTCAGATCTGGACAGGGCACCATTTCACACTCGACTTGGGTGAAGTGGTCACAAAGGGCGGCCAGGACATCTGGAAAGGGGCTTACTTATGGATGGGAGATTGATTTTGGTCAAATTTTGGGACATTCAAAAAGTACCTGAACAGAAATTTTCAAAAAATGTGTTCTAACACTTTTTAAAACTTTGACCAAAAACTTCAAAAACAACTTTGTCCATCATAATTTGGCGCCAGTTAACAAAAAACAATCAAAACTCACCCGGCAATAACCCCGCTAAATTGGGCGGTGACGAAAGTTCGACCATGATCGAACAAGTTCAAATTACAGTAATCCCGATCAATAAGCCAATATCCGTATAGTTTGTTAATCGAAATCAAAAATCCCGAAAAAAGCTTTAGCAATGAGTGAAACTTTCGCGAAACTGGGCCCGGCAGCGATCGAACGCGACGACAGTCAGAGGCGAGCGGGCCTGGAGAGGGCTTGCAGTTATCCGCCCCGTACACACATAGCTAGCAGCGGCTGGCGGCAGCCCCTCTTCGGAGAACACTTGTCGCAGAGCCTAGATCCGAGGATAGGATGCTCTCGGCCTAGCTATCGGAGGACGGGGGACGGGAGCGATCTCTTGAGGCATTTTGCCTGGAACTAACTCTCCCCCCTTGAGCAAACAGTGGCCTTCGATGGATTCCGGCTGGCTGCGTCGTCGTTGAAGAAGCTCGCGCACCTTCGGGGAAAGTGTCCGAGGATAAAGCTTGACTGGAAGCAATGCAATTTGTGCAATGTGATGGTGGGTGCTCGAATGAAAAAGGTCGAGAGGTTTGAAAATTGTTGGTTGTGAAAGGGCATGTTGAAGTCTTCCTCTTTTTGGGTGCAACTTTTTTCAGTTTTTTCGATAAACAACTTTTTACATCTTAAATTAACTGTAAGATGTGTAATGCATTAAATTGCAAAAAAGCGTTAAATTTGTTTTATCGCCGACAGCGATCGGTTCACTCTCAAGCAGGCCTGCGTGGGCGGTCAACTAGCCATCTATCTCATGCTGGCTGTTATCCATCCCGTCGATCGGTGGCCACAAAGCGCCCTCCGGGCAGTCAGCTCGATCGCCAGTCATCATAATGCACCCGGCGATAACCAGAAAAACAACATCTGTGTCCATTTCCGATGGAAAATGCCCTGAGGCGATCAATCGCCCGACCTTTGCAACTGACCAGCGGTCATCACCTGGTGCCCACAGGACATAATGACAGGAAGTTGTCGGACATGTCACGTCGTTTGGTTTGACAATGGCCGGCCTTTGGTACGGAACGACCCTAGGGGCAGATGAACGCCGACGAAGCAGCTGCAAGTCCCGGGAAAACGTGTCTGTCAAGGTTAACGGCCAGCGGCGTGTCACTCAAAACCGTCGTGATGGGGACAAAAAATGGCTGATTAATCAATGGGGGTCGGAAACGGAAGTAATCGTGTTCGGACGATGTAAATAAGTTGCAGAATTCCGTCTAATCGAGGTGACAAAAGCGTGCAAATGCAAAAACTGGCAAGACACTTCGAAAGGGCCCGGCCAAAAAAAGACCCGGCTGCGCCAAGTTTTGCATTCCCGCTCACGCAAATATCGATCAAACCATGCGAGATCCTCGGTCCAAGTCGAACTGACCAGCACTCTGTTTCAACCTCAACTGATTGCTGACCAAAAGCAGCCAACCCTGCGTGACCATGTCCGCTCGGGGACTTCCGGCGATCGCCGAAATGCAGGCCATGGACTACCGTAAGCAGCTTGTGCCTCTGGCGAAGAAGCACGGTGTTCGTGCGAACATGAAGGTTGGTTTTGCATACTTTTTTTTGAGTTTTCAACGCAATTGCACTGTCAAAATCACACTTTTTCAGAAGGATGCCATCATCGAAGCCCTCGACGAAGTCTTCAGGAATCTTCGGTATCAAGAAGCAGCCCGAGATCACAGTGCTGATAGGACGCCACCACCAGCGCCACCACCGCAACAAAGTCCTCCAGATGCGCGACGTGTGACCCTGTTCGAGGTTCAGAATGACGGCCAACCGCAACAACGCCGGATAACCATCGATCATCTGAAGACGCTGAAGTGGAACGACCTCCGAAGAACGGCAAAGACGCACAACGTCAAAGCTGCTGGAACGGTTTGTTTTGGCTTTTGATTGTCATCTTTTTCAACTTTGATGCCATTTGTTGCATTCGAGCTGCACTTTTCAGAGGGAATCCATCATAGCCGACCTGGTGCAAGCCTTGAACCTTCAAGAAGACGCACCACCGCCGCCCGAAGCACCGGTGCTCGTCAGAGAGCCACGGTATTCAACTCACATCAACTCCCAGGATCGACGCCAACACCGAATGCCCGCAATCAATGAAAACACGGATCAGCACGACGACAACCGATCGGATTCGTTCAATGCAGTCGGCGAAGGCGAAAATGTTGTTCCGGAAGCAGTTCGGCCCGAAAACGTCGTTGCGGAAGCTATTCAGACCGAAAATGAAGTTCCGGAGGACATTCCCGAGCCAATTCCTCTACAATCACCCAGTTTTTACAAAGCAATCGACAAGTACGCGAAATTGCAGGTACATGCGAAGCTCCACGGCATTAAGCCTAGCTTGAAGGTTGGTTTGCTCACTTTTGATCTACAGTACCACATTTAGCCTGGTTTCAGGCGGAAGACATCCGCTCAGCGCTGATTGAAAAGGCAAAAGCTGCCGCCGCTGATAGAAGGCCGACCATTGACACATCGGTCAACGTCTTCATCGACATGTGCCCAGAAGTGCCCGTGATGGTCTATGACGAAATCGATTACTTCCCACCGAATCTCGACAATGGCGATGCCTACGATGCTTCAGCGGATTTGTATGATTCTGCGGCACACCGACCTGATGGCTCAATAGTCTTTCATCCCGTCCATGGCGGTGGTGATTCCATCAAAAGTGAACCTCTGTCCTTCGCCGAGGTGCTGTCGTTCGAAGAAGCACACTCAAATGAACCGATTTCATCGTCGCCAGTGCCGGCTGACGATAGCGGTCGAGCAACAAGGTCCCGATCTCGATCGATTCATGACTACTTTGACGAGCTTGGCGTGAGCAGGATCGAGCCTGTGCCGAATCCAGTTACACCCCCAAACGCGGAGCTACCGTATCACCGTTCCTCCGAGACCTACACCATCCGTAATGGGACCACCTACATCGTCAAAGGAGGCGCTTCAAACGTTGCCAACTGTGCCGATTCGACTCGATGGCCGTCTGCTTTGGCCACTGGAAGCGATTTCACGAAATCCATGCCGGAACCGGCTACACCGCCTGTGGCACTGGACTTTTCGACGCCAAAGCGACGGCCACAGTACACTCGGGAAGAGTTCAAGCAGGTTGTCAATCCGGTGAGTTTAGTATCACAGATTTTTGAGTGGTTTGAACCGACTTATTCAGGGTTCGTCCCCGTTTAGACACGGAAACTCACGCCGATCCCGAAGTGTCGCCACTCCGCAGATGAAACGCATCGACGAGCTTAGCACACCGAAGAAAGTGACTCCACGCTACACTCCAAAAACAGATAGTCTACCGCGATGGAAATCATGAACCGTAACTGTTATATAGTGATGAAACTGATACATTGTTAATGTTTTTGTAAATAAATATGCATAACGTCTACCTAGTGTATTGAAAACATCGAGAAACAACTATTGATTACCTTTGACAACATCCATCCCTCCATGAGCGCTTTCTAAAAGTTAACCCAAAGCGAGTCAGTCTCGTCCGCGTGAAGTTCCACGTACATTTCGAGAAACAAGCGCAGGCCTCGCCGGTGTTTCACTCGTTCCGTGCGCTGCCATGAGCAATGCCTCCCTCGCCTAAAGCAAACACAAAATGCAGAGCAGAACCTCAGGGTCTGTCTCGACTACTCCGAGGAGAGCCGTCGGCAGCAGCCAGCGGAATCGAACAATGAACATGAGGAAACGCAGTGTGCAGACAGGGCGAGAAACTGCGAGCAATGTGCGCGCGACACGATTGTTGTGCGGACAGCCGAGTTGGCCATCTCTTGACGTCGATGACGACACGGAAGTCGACTTGGATGCCTTGAGGCCGTGCCGAGTCCGAGTTTACATAAGTTTCTCCCTGCCCCCTAGGTCCGAACTCCGGAACCACCGCGCCGCCATGGCTATGTTGCGTCATTGCCGGTGGCAATGCGTGTTCCGACGTCGGAACAGCCAAAGCGAATCATCTTTGTCCAGCTGGTCTCGCGAGCCTCCACCTTTCCGCTTTATTCGTGTGTCTTTTTATGATTGTCGGAAAAGGGTTTCTCTCCACCAGCCAGTCTGTCCTTATTTCCGGTTTTTGACGTTAATTGGAGTTTTTTGAATCGTTTTTTTCGTGAAGTTTATATATATTTTTTGCTTTGTCTGTTTCGGGATAGTTCATCATCCGTTCAAAATGTTTTCCAGTAATTTGTTCCCCCGTTTCAACTTTATTAAACACCATTTTTCAACATTTTCAGCCAATGCACCCGGCATGGCGGCCACGATCACCGATGAAATTGAAACGTCCATCCGGAAGAAAGTGCCGTGGCCCCGACTGCCTGAACAACAACGCATCGCCTTGGGCAATTCACCTCGCGAATACGACAAGCGCATCCTTGACTTCAGCATTCGCAACCAGTTTCGATACAAGGGCAATTTAGGTACTTTTTATTCCGACATGTTTACTTGCAATGTTATAATTTGGCCAATTTCAGTCCGCCAAGTCAAACGCAACGAGGAAGAATACTACCTAACCCTCCTCGACTACAGCCGTTCAAAACTTATGTTATTCCCATATCACCTGTCGGATGTTGTCGTCAAAGGCCTCCGTGAAACGCCATTCATATATTATATTAAAATGTTGGCGGTGAGTTCCTTTGACTTTGACCTGACGTCATAAAACAACATATTTATCTGTTAAACTTTAATTTTCAGGACATAATGGACAACGAAAAGTCCTACGATTCACTGCCCAACTTCACAGCTGCCGATGGCGTTCGACTACTCGGAATTGGCCGGAATCAGTACATTGATTTGATGAACCAATCCCGAAGTTCACGGAGATTCTTCAAACGCGGCAAAAACGTCAGAGAACTATTGCCGACGAAGCCAGTCGAATTCCCCATCGAGCCATGGTACGTTTTAGTCGATGGCTGTATTTTGGAAAATGATATGAAGGTCAGTTTCACACTTTTATGGTGCCTTTTATCCACGTTGCAATTGCAATTGATTCATGCGCTCTCGCGGGAAATGCGTGTCTTTGTTCCGAAAAAGGAAAAAGACAAAGCGTTCAATTGCAACTTTTTTCATTGGTGACTCATGATTCCGTTTCAGCTGCTCACCCCGCCCGAAAAGGATGTCATCGACCGACTCCTCGACACCGGTCCCATTGTTTGCGGCACAATTGATAAAGCGATTGTCAGAGCGTTGTACGAAAAGGGTCTCGTGTTCCTTGAAGTGCCGATTACAAATTTCGACTATGTCTACGTGCCTACACTCGATGGATTTGTGATGAATCGTGTCCAGGGCGACTTTTTGGAAACGCTTCTCTACAAGATTTTTGTGACATTGGATGGTCAAACGACGCCGAAGGAGATTGCCGAACTATTGGACGTGGATGATGAGCTTGTTCGTAACGCGATAAGCGTATTCTGTCGATTGGGATTCGCGAGGAAACGCTGTGCCGATGTTCCGTTGTATCATCAAAGCTGGGCATCAAGAACGCCTCCAGCCGCCGATCTGCTTGCTTCACCGTCTTCGAGTGGGCATGATGTGTCTACTGCGTCGTCTGGATCGTACAAGGATGCCCTTTCACAACAAGAAAGCTCATTCCTGGCTGATCTGAGCGCGAGTTTGGTCAGTAACGCTACTGTTGATTTCGACGAGGATGAAGACCTTGCCCATGCTTTGGAAAGCGCTCTTGCTGGAAGCCCCTTCGAACCTGGAGCAAATCCAGGGTCTTTGGCAGGATCTGCATTGGCTACACCGAGCACAGGCCTGGATGCGCAGAAGAAGCTCGCTTTCTTGTTCGATTCAACTCTGACAGCCTTTTTGATGATGGGAAATCTGTCGACGTCGCTGAAGAACCACGCCGTCACCCTGTTCGAAGTCGGAAAACTCGGCGATGAAGCTGTGGATAACTTCGTCGACGAACTCCAACAAGTGAAATTCTTCGCGGAAGGCGAGGCTCAACGATACAGTGAGCATGCCCGGACGTTGCTTCATACTATTCAAGCCCTGAGGGCATCGAACGAGTTGGATCTCATCCGAGGCGAATCCCTGCTGAATCTGGATCGTCATGCGCGTCAGAGGGTCATTGCAAAAGCGTATCGAGCTGTGTTTTCGATGGCTCCGCTCAGCCCAGAAGCGTGTTCCTTGCCGTCAATCAGCAATGTGGCCTTCTTTGGAGCGCCTTGCGTCGAAGCGACTTCGCCATGGTTCCGATTATGGCTCTATGAGCTGGTTGGAGGCGGGCCGCCATCTGTATACATTCCAATGGGCGTCAGATTACCACGGATTCCGCCGGTGTTATGGACGGCCCCACGAGTTGTGATTTCAACGGGTGCCCATGAGCCGTTGATTCTACCAACTGGAACGGCACTACTAACACTGAATGACACCCTTTTGAATGCTGCTGTCTTGCTTCAAGGCTATCCGGACGTCGTCGATGATACTGAAGTCATCAATGTGCCATTCTCCTTCAAAGACGACTTTGCCGAAGGAGCAGAAGCCGGCTCTGACCCCCGGAACTTTATTCACCATCCAGCCGTCGCGAAGCTTCGGTCATCTCTGAATCTGGATGTACTTTGTGGATACATTGTCCTCGTCAAGTATTCACCGTTGAAGTATCACCCAGGGCCGTTCTACAACGAAGCCGATCGTTTCCGCGACGAATCTGAAGCCGACACACCCGAAGAAGCTGGCAACAGTGCCACTGATGTCGAATCGGTTGAATTCATCCGTCCAGATTCACGCAGAAGCCTCCACACCCCGGATAGTACCTCCTTCGGGGCGACGACAACAACTTCCTGGACGAATTCTGTGACAAAAGACCCTCGAAGAGCGTTATCCCGCCGTGTCCGTCTCGATGAAGGCGAAGAATTTGCCGACTATCGCCTCCTAGATGTTGTTTTCGGATTGCCGCTGTTTGACGAGCATCTCAATAAGATTCTGTGCGCCAAAGTCGTCACAAATGAGTTGCTTTCACCGGAAAAGTAAGCCTTTTTCTAAGGATTTTGTATCAATTTCAAAATTTCGTCAAAATTTCAGCATCGAAAACGTCAAATTCGCTGTCCACCACCTCATCGAATCATCTCAAACATTTGTCGCCAAATACCGCGGCTTCAACACCGAATGCTACATCGATACCGACGTCAACACGCTCCCGCTGCCGACAGATGCCGTTGTTTTCGATCCGAAACACGGCCAAGTCCGGCCCGTTTACGACATTTTCCGTGCCTAGATATCCATTATCTCTGTTGAACAGGTTTTGTTGATTCTTCCGCAGCTCTGTTGCCTTCTCTCTGTTTCAAAAGTGTCATTAACATAAGCATCGTGCCGTTTTCACCCACATTTAACCCACACTTCCCTTCACACTGTCCGTTTTTTTCCAGGTTGTGATTGCTTTTTTTCCTTACAGCTTCACTTTAAGTTTTGCAATTCTAGTCTTTTTTGTATGTTGTTCAAGTTTTTAGACTGTGATGACGTCATTTATAATTGATTGATAATAATTGTTTAAACGCGTAATTTATTTATTTGCCAAATTGATGAAAAAAGTTGTTTTGAACGGTTTTGTTGGATGCGAATTGATATCCGTTGATGGCGGAGGTTATACTTGGATTACTGTAGTTTTTTGTGATTTTTTATGGTGTTACTTGCAGTGTTTGATCCGTGTCACCTCGACCCGCAACCGTGCCGTCGTTACCGTTTCCGCTGTGATGGGCGATGCCGACCCCGGAGGAGAAGCGACGATCACGACGCCGAAGCCGGGTCGCCGTCCGAAGCTGTCTGCCGGTGGTCGGAGACTCGTCGGCATCCTGCTGCTCCTCGTCGTCAACCTTGTGTGGGTGGCTTCAGCCGAATTGACGAGGTACCTCTTCATCGATCTCAACTTTAAACGGCCCTTCTTCACGACCTACGTCAAATCATGCATGTTTACAATGTTTTTGATACGAAGCTGCATCAAAGGGACGAAATCTGCGGGTAATAAGAGCAAGGGGTATGCTAAGTTGGCCGAGGAGGATGATGAAGCGAATGCGGGCGAGACGGAGGAGGAGTTTACGGATTTTGAGGTCGAGAGTCTCGTGAGTTTGGATCTGTATTTTGGCCAGTTGATAAAGTAAGTTGCTTTCAGACAGCCGCTGAGTTCGAACCAATCCAACTACCCAGTGATAGTGACTACGATAGACCAGCATCACCAAGCGCCGTTGTTCAACGCCAACCTGGACCACGCTTCGACGACAGCGACGATGGTTCAGACGGCTTCGGGCCCTTCACGGAGAAGGACAAATTCACCGCCGACGCAGAACCCGCCAAGCAATCCGTCGCAGCACGAATCCGGGACAAGACCCGGCGGGTCAAGTTTGCTGTCTTTCGCGAAGTACGCCGAATGCCGGCATCCATCGCCTTTGAAGCACGCATCGCGCGATACTCCTACGACCGTACAGCGCCACCATGTGAAGAATGTTGCCACAAGTCGCCGTTTTTCACCTACATGTTGATGTTTGCACCACTCGTAAGTCCCATCCCTGATCCCAGCCAACTCCAGTGGTCCCTATTTCAGTGGTTCCTGTCCTCCACAGCCTACCAAGCCGCCCTCTGCTTCGATGATGTCGCCTTCGTGACCCTCATTTCGTCCTCATCATCTCTCTTCGTCCTTATTTTCGGCATTATCAGCCCGAAGCGACCCTCAGATCGCTTTTCCTGGACGAAACTCGGCCTCGTTCTGATGAATCTCATCAGCGTTGGCTTCGTATCCGAGCTCACAGGCACCGGGCTCGGCCTCTTTCTGGCCCTGGTTTCGGCCTTCTGCTATGCCGCCTTCTTGCACACCTTTTCCAGTATGACGGGTACCCGCGGCAAAGTTGATCGTTTTCTTATGTTTGGTAAGTCTTTAAACTACGATAACACCCCGTCTTCTGGAAACTGAAAACAAACTTTCTCGTTGACCCCGTTTTTTTGTGTTTGTTGTTTGTTTCGAAGGCAAGTGTTCGGAGATCAGCCACAACCAACTGACCAGTGGCCTTGCCCTGCGTCTAGAATTATTTCTTTACAGCCCCTGGGGTGTTCTTCGTGGAACTGTTTAACGGAATCTGGTGTTCTTTTCAGGCACGATCGGGTTGTTCAGTGTGTTTGCGTGTACGCCGTTGATCCTTGCCGCACATGCGACGAAACTCGGTGAGTCACGAGCTGTTTTTGCTTTCACTTCTGGCGCGAGGACAAGGTCATCCATTTGTTTCGCCGAGTGACCCTGTCCTTCCGACGTGTCGGAAGAGAACAAGGGCATCAGGGCTCTCCTGGATATCGTGGACATCATGACTGTTTTTTGATCTATGGACGCTGCTGGCATGACAAATGGATGCATCTTTTGGGTCAAAATTTGATTGTTGACACTTTTCGATGGCCTTGAAATTTGAATGTTGTTGAAATTTGGGTTTTCAGAGCCCCAACTTCCATGGCCAACTCGCGAAGAGCTCGGTCTCGTCATTGTCAATGGCCTCGTCGGATCCATCTTCGCTGACTATCTCTGGATCTGGGCCACAGAGCTCACATCATCGCTGATCTCGTCCCTTTCGTTGACGCTGTCGATCCCCCTGTCCTTTGTGGCCGATTCCCTGTTCCGAGGCACGCCACCATCGCCGGCACAGATCATCGCCTCATTTCCGATTATGGCATCATTCGTCGGGGCTGCGTTGATTCAAAACAGGAATTCAAGCAGCCAAGCAGTCGAACGGACAAAGGTCAAATTTACATCGCGCACCAGTGCCGCTGATGGAGACAGCGAATCCGCGACGCTGATAACGGATGATGACAACTTGTGAGCCAGCTTTTTCTTTCCACCAAAGTATTACTAATACGATATTTATCATGTTTTAACTTAACATTTATACTTTTAAATTCAAATTTATCACATTGAAGCTTTTTGAATCCTCTGGGATCGCTTATTTATACGTATCATCCTTGTCTAATCAGAGTCTAACCTGTAAATAGAGTAATTTGGCAGTGATAATTCTTCCTTAACGGGTTTAACGCGGGACATTCATTATCTGTTCTGATTTGATGCGTCTGAATCACGGTATCTGTTCGTAATCCGCAATGATTTGGCCTCGTTTCACTTTTATTTCGAGTATTTGTTCCAAGTTGCAAGTAGTGTTGATCTGCGATTATGATGATGTGCTGTGTTGGTTATTTTTTAATTTCGCATCAATAATAAACGTTGTTCTGGGCCACTGGCTGCGGCTTTGATGGGATTATGGGTGACATGGGCCATGAACCCGATGGGGCAAAGGTTTTTAGAATGATCAAACAGATGCAAAAAGTGGGCCATTGTAGTTACTGTAGGGGTGCGTCTGTGTTCGATTTGAAGTTTGAGGGTACTTGAAGTGTTTGAAATTTTGTGTTTTTTGTGAAATTATGAGAAACACGTGAATTGGCAGTGAGTATCGTTGTAGCCAGGGTAGGGTGGCAGGGGCATGGATGGAGGGCGTCCTTGCCAGGTGACCTCGAAAATTCGGGGGTCCATCCGTTTTCGCCCACTTTCGGTTTCCAACCAGCCTTCTCGGACACTGTGCGCCGACGAAGGCGACCAGGGCCCCAAAGGCAAAAAAGACTGAATCTTTTTGGTTAACACGGGCAAAAAAAAAGTGAAACAAACACGGAGCCCATGCGTGTGCTGACGGAAAGCGCGCGCGCGATCGCCGTCAACGGCCTTGAGCATCCTCTTCCATTGCGATGCACACGCAAACGCAAGGCGGATGACGCCCCTCCGAAAAGGGAGAGGGAAACGAGAGGGGGGATTCAGAAGGTCGAATCAGGGGGCGGAGTAGAGCTGCCACCACCGTCGCCCGGACGAGACAACGACGACTGACACTCGGAAGCAACGTCGGGCATCTGCGAGAGCGACCCTTTCGCTTTCGCGCAGAGGAAAGAAGCGTGGGCAGGCATCATCCTCGACGATGAATGTCGTTGTCGCCGAATTTGACCTGGCAACACACTCTGGGGTTGATCGTCGGCTGGCTGTAACGCGAAATGGGGGCCTTTCCCTTTCTGGGGACATGTGCAAGGACGACAAAAACGGGGTGAAGATCAGGGTGCACTTTGTTTTGTGGGTTTCAGTTTACCTTGTTCAACAAGTTTATGTGTTTTTGTTCGTTATATACTATTTGGGGCATTGGGCTGGCTACGTGGTCGACGTGAACATGTTGTAATTAGGACGAACATGGTTGTTTTGATTTATTATCGTTTTTTCGTGGTTTTCGTTTTTATCGTTTTCGTTTTTGATGCCATTTGACCTTTTCCATTCGCATTTAGTGTGTCAGAATCCAAGCACAGTGTTCAATGGATACAATCGCGTTGATGCAGCACCTGCTGCCACACTTAGCTGCCAGCTCGGCAGCACAACCCTTGCCACCCACATCGATCGGGGCACATCCGAGCTATTCGCATACTAGCTTGCATCAGAATCGCCACCATCCGTATTTATCGTCATCAGCTTCGTCTTCTGGATCGTCTAACTATGGCATCATCAAAATCTCCCCCACAACAGCAGTCGTCGACGCAGCTACAGGTCTACCCACAGCTGCCGTCGCTGAAGGCGCGCCTCCAGGACATCATGGCCAGAGCACTTATATGCAGTTGACTTCGGCATCTGAAGCCGCTCTACCCCCAGAAACTGCGAGCACTTCCTCCGCTCCTGACCTCGTCCGAACCTACATGGCTGCCGTCCATGCCGCGGCCTACACGCCGGAGCACAACTATGGCTATCACGTGCCCCAACCAGTGGCATCTGTCATGTCGAATCAGCCGACGCCCTCAGTATCGACCTCCAATGGCACCCCCAACAACAGTGACGCCTTCCTCACGTTAGCATTGAGCCATCTGGTGTGTCGGGAGCCTGATTCATCATCGACAAAAGATGATTCGCGTAAGTTTTTGCTTCCCTTTCTCGCGTTGACCCCGTTTTTGACCATCTTTGCCACATAACTGGTTCCCTGCCCCCTTTTGACGACTCATCAATCTCGTACATTTTCAATTTTTTAAAATTGAAATTGCGCTAAATGCCCTCAGGCACTTTACCTCATTCATCTCCCCATTCAATCCATAAAGACGTAAACTTTGCAATGCACTTTTCAATTTTCCATCCCACACGATTCGATTTCGAACTCTCAGCGACCCGGAATCGCCCTCGCCCCCTGGAGAAACCGGAATCGATCCCCTGTATCGACCCAGATATATCCGCATGTTATTTTTCGCGCAGAAGAGGGTCGTCGCGGGCCCCAGGAGCTTCTGTCTAGTCTCCTTTCCTCCCAAATCCAGTTTTTATGAACCGTCTGGTGTCACTTTTTTACTCGTTAAAAACGGGGTTTACGTATGGCATCACCATCCACTGACACATAACTGTGGATCCATTTTTCACGGCCTTTTCCTTTTCGCGCGACTAATGATCCTTCGAGCTGTCATGTAGTACGCCAAATTCGCAACAGCAGAAAAAAGAAACATGGCATCTAGACAGGGAATAACGGCCACAGACACCCCCGTGGAAAACTGGTTACAAGTTTGCTTCGTTCGTTCAACTTTGGGAAACCGAATCTCGGCGATGTCTGCGTTCATTTTCATTTTCACGGGGTCATTTTTTGTGACACTTTTTTGGTTGGGTTGTTATTTTTTCACTTTTTTCACATAGAAGCCATCAATATGGGCTGGGTTGATGGGCTTGACATAGGGAAGAGTTTTTTTATGCCAATAAAAAACGAAACGGAATCAAGGTTAGAAAAAGACAGGCAAAAGCGAAACCCAGGGTCGACTGTAACTAGATTGTATGTTTGCAAAAACTACTTATGCAAAAAAAGTATAATGGCAAGCAGGCGAAATTTTTTATAATGGATTGTTTGGTGTGTCCTTTTTTGGTTGGCGTTGTCCGTGGGGAGATGGAGCAATAATGACAAGGTCAGCGGCGGCGTTTTCACTTCGGATCGGCCCGGGTCACACGGGCTGTGCCGATGCGACGTGTCCGCAAAGCCGCGATTTGAGGGAAGTGAAATGAGGTCAGGGCCAGGATGAAGAGGGATCAACCATATTGACTGACAATGTACATTGAAAGTGTTTACCATTTGCAATAAACTTTGAAAGTGCCAAGTTTGCAGGATCGACAAGCAATGACGGCATCGCTAGCCGCTCTGGCCTCCTTTGCCAAGTCTGTTCCGACACTGCCAGCGGCTTCCACTATGGCGTCTTCGCCTGTGAGGGCTGCAAAGGCTTCTTCCGACGCAGCATCCAGCAAAAAATCAGCTATCGCCCATGCAGTCGCGCTCAACAGTGTGCCATCGTGCGTAACAACCGTAATCGGTGTCAATACTGTAGACTGAAAAAGTGTGTTGCGGTAGGAATGTCGCGGGATGGTAAGCTTTCCCTTTCTATCTTTTTGAAACTGATCAAATTCCGCTCTTCTGGCGCCGCCAAATCGTCCAAATTCCATTAACCTTTGACATTTTTGAGGCCCCCATTGTGAGACCCCCATTTTTCGCGCCATGTTTTCCCTCCTTTTCAAAGTACCTTCCGGAAGCACCAAAAAAGCCGCCCATCCTGCGTAATACACGTCCTTGCTTGCGGCAATGCCCTGCGGTCGACGTCGACCGACCTTCAGTGCCTCTGGGATCGCGCAAGTGTTCCGACGACCTCGGTCCATTGAACGCCATCGTTTTCCCTTTTTTTCCACGCATACACGCCCGAAATGGTGTCGTCGTCGTCGATTTCGCAGCCGTAGGGCGTTCGTCTTGACGACTACTCGATGACCTTGTAACCCAGCGGCCTCTAGTGTCGTCAGGGGGCGCTACACACTTTCCATCCAAGCGTAGACACCTTGCAATACTTCCAAAAGTAGGCGGAGCTTGGTGCCTTCTGCCCATCACTGTATCGAGGGAGACTTTAATCTGCCTTCACATACATTGCATCGCAGAATCTGCAGAAAAGCGAAAGTTAAGGGTTGTTTCGGTGACCCCGAGCCCCGCCAGAGTTCGTTTTCATTTCAAATTTTTGGGGCGAAAATATTTTCATTTTCGACCGATTGACTGACTACTGGGCGAGGCGAGAGGCATCTATGTGGTGCAGACGTCGTGTATTGTGTGCCACATTGGGGGGTTCGCGCAGCCGATTTTCGATGGCCTTGACGTTAGTGGAACGGAAAAAAAGACGAGAGAGTAAAAAAACTGAAAGTGGACAACACATGCATACCGGCTGGGGGGCAATTACGCAATTTATGGGGACCTACATTGCAAACAAAACATTATTTTGAACTTAAACTTGAAAAAATGCATTCAAAAGTGACATAATGACGTCATAAAAACTTAAGTTTGCCGTTTTAGCCGTCCGCTTCGGCAGAGTTCCTAAACGTGAAAAAGTAAAGATGGTCGAAGAGATGCAGCGAGCTTCAGTCCGATCGTTGATGGATTCACTGTCCGTCGAAATCGAGAATGACAATACCGTCGCGACAGCCGTGGAATGGGGCTTCCAAGAGTTGGGCGACAACCTCCGCAAAGAAATGGCATCAGGGAACTTGGCTTCGACCTGTGGAGCATCCGTCAGCGACCAAGTTCAACGACTTTTGAGCGGATTCTCGGCGTCCATCGCCACTGCCATCGTGGATTCCTTCGGCGGCAGTAATGCTTGCCCAGTGAAGAGTGATTCATACATTCCTGTCATCAAATCGGTAGTTGCCTTCTCAGAATCTATCAAGGGATTCGGAATGCTGTACCGGGAAGATCGGTTGCGACTATTGAAGGTTTGTGTTTTCGTGCCGAGACCACTTTTCTAAGCTCCTTTTTTCAGAATTCCCTCTTCCAAGTCCTCCTCCTCCGCTTCTCAACTCTCCGCAATGCCGAATCCAACGAATATCTTTTCAATGCCACCCCATCGAGGTCCTTCAATGACCCCACAATCTCAAACACAAAACTAAACGCAGACACGATCTGCGATTTTGTGATGCGTTTCCGTGCTTTGCGTCTGACAGATCGTCAATTAGCCCTTTTCACGGCCCTTGTTATGTGCCAAGCTGAAGGTGGATGCAATTCGGCCACAAGCTTCGAAATGACTCAAGCCAATCTGATCAAACTGTTGCAAGATCGTATTTGGGCTATTCTGCAGAAGACCTTTTACGGCGCTGGCCCCATTGAACTCATGACAGTTCAAAGTTTGTTCAGCTCACTGGCCGATTTGAAGCGGATTCAGGAAATGCATGAAAGTTGCATGCGAATGACAGCCTTTGCATTGAATACGACAACACTGAACTCTGTTAGTTTGCCCGTGGCATCTGTGCCAAAGATTGAGTTTGGAAACAATGTTGAAGGTGTGTTTTTGTGTTTTCGACTTATTTGTATTCAAATTTATTGATAAAATTACCGTAATTGTTACAAAATGGCACTTTTTAGCGGCTCAACATGCCCGCTCAACCCCGCAAGCCTCCATCCCTCAGGCAGCGTCACCCTTTCCAGCCTTCAAGATGCCGGCCGTTCTGACACCAGCACCGACGCGGGTACTCACGCCTGTGACGCCAATGTTATCAGTCCGTGAACGTCATCCGGCCGTTGCGTCCCTGTTGGCCAAACCGCCACCAAATGTCGTCACGTCTTCGTCGTCGGCGTCGACTTCGACCAATAGCACAAAAGATAATGGCTTCATTGACATCGAAACCACCGACGACGAAGTCCCATCATCCACGGCCACGACCTCGTCCACGCCCGTGAAGCCGGCCACACCCGAAATCACCATCAACGTCACCGATGACGACGATCAGCCGTTAAACTTGTGCATGCGTGATCGCCATTGTTAAAACACTGAAACCACGTTTAATTGGAACATTCCCCTGATCGAATTAACCCGCAATGAACCCAACCCACCTGATTCCTGTGTCTGCCGAAAGCTGGACGTGTTCAGCTGCTTCTGCTGACACATCCACATGTGCCGTCGACGGCGTTTGGCTGCCGCTGTGCCGCAACAACACGCGCGACGGAATTCTTTGCGGAATTTTTCTGTAAAAATAGTTTTAGGCCTTTGTTTTTTTGTTGTTCATTCCAAACTTTTGTTGTACACCCTCAAAATACCTCCCCTTATCATTATTGTATCAAAAACCTACCACTCATGAAGTTGTACAAAATCGGATTCAAACTGCTGGCCGAGTAACTCATGAATCGCGGGATGAACTTGCGTAACGCTATCAGTGTCAAGTTTGTCTCAGAAATCGGTGGCGAATAGTTGAAAGATCTGAAAAGTTTCCATTGTCATTGTTGTTTTATTTTGCAAAGCCTGAAATCTCCGTGTGGACTCATTTTAATTCCTTTTTTGTTAAACTTTTTCATTTCTTCTAAATTTGTACATTTTATCAATTCCAACTTAACTATTCCAACTACTTAATCAAAACTCCTCCCCGTGGTACCACCCTCACTTTACCGACGTCTCATCTGCCTCGTCATTGTGCCGCAAATGGTTCAAAATAAAGTTTGTACTCAAAAGTTACAAGAAAAAACTTACGTCATCAAGTTGTGGATGTGAACAGGCATGTAGCTAATCGCAAATATCAAAACAACCATAATTAACATTTTTATCGCCTTTTTACGGTTGCGGAGTTGTCGTTCACCAATCTGCAACACAAAACTACATAAGTATTAATCAATGCAACAGTTCTCTGAACTCTATTCATTAAAGCGTATGCCCTTTTTGCATCCACAAAAATAGCGGAAATGGTGTCATTTAACAAAAAAAAGCGTGTATCCCCAAGTCGCGCCAAAATGTTATTTCCTGTTTTCACAGCCTCAAAAAACAACTCTCTAAAAGATTGAAAAAGGATGCAAAAGAGGGCATATATCTGCAATGCAATCTCAGCTAATCGAAATTTAGGACAAGAAAAACATAAAAAGCGTTCCTAATTTTGTAAATAATCATAAGAACTTCTTGTTGACAAATTTTGTAAACAATGTTGGAAGAAAATGATATCACGCTTTGCAAAGAAGATAAGACATAATGGAAATTTTAAGCCTGCTTAATTTTTGTTCTTTTTGTTGTTTTTTTTGATCCAGCAAAGCATCTAATTTGTATTCATGGTTCATCTGGGATCGACGCTCTTCAATAAATGCCATCAAAATCGTCAACTTTCGTGACATTTCGCATGCCAAATAGGTCAAATTGAACGAATAGACGATGAAAAGATAAAATTTAAGGGATATTTTGAATGGTTTTACTGTAAGGGTTCAAAATATATTCTTATTTTGGTTTTAGAACTGACGGCATTTTCGTTTAGTTAAATTTGGGTCTATAAAGTTTGAACTTTTAGAGTTTTTTTTTAGTTTCGCGGGCGATTATCCGGCCCATTCATTTGCATTTTGAGAGTTTTATGTTTTCAATGTCGTCGACAGAAGTCCAGGGGTGTCTGGGATGGGTTCCGTGTGTGTGCCATCATCTAACGAGACAATTAGGCCCCCGCATGGATGGCAATGACGGCCATTATACGTCGAAGGCAATGTGAATGATAAAAGTTTGCGCAGATGTAGCCCCTCGACGTATAATACATTCTACATTCACTCGAAAAGGGCGGTTCCCTGGGGGGCACTTTGAGGCCCCGTCCACACGTGCCAAGCCAGCGGCAAATCGTGATACATGTAGACAGGCAACCACAAATCGGGCATTTGGAAAGAGGACTGTTTCCGGAAGAAGTACCAAATATAATTTTCGGAAATCAGTGGGTAATGCCAGCCACAGGCGGTGGTCGAGTCCAACTGTGGATGACACAAACAACTAGGGAGGGCATGCTCTAATTGCACACAAGGACCGAAAAACTGCACGGAGACAAAATTTGAGACTTTGGCAATCAAGCGCGTTTGCAGAAGCAAGTTTTTTGGAGATATACTTTTGAGAAGAAAAGACGCCTCCACAAAAACAACAAACACACACTACGTGCGTAAGGGGCTGTCCAGAAATTACGTCATGGCAAAATCAGTGATTTGGATACCCCCTCCCCCCTCAATCATTGACCGTCATTATGGCTTGAACCCCCCTCCCCCTAAATGACGTCATTTTTCAAGTTTGAAAAATTCTTTAAAACAGCCAAAAATTCGATATTGAACTACCAAAATCTGTTTTTGCGAATTCAGAGGCCTAATTTTGATCAAGGCCCAAAAAACATAGAAAATTGATGCTGTGTGCCGTAATTTTGATCTCAGAATCCCCCAAATTAAGTGATTATCCGATGACGTCATTGGGGATCTTGACCCCCCTCCCCCCTTCATCATTTTCCGT
>KB455125.1:32523-50184 GCA_000341325.1 Panagrellus redivivus
TAAGGGATAAGCCTATTAACAGGGTCAAGCTAACTATAAATAAGAATGAAAAGCCAACTATTAAGTCTGCATAGCCATATGCCGGAAGAAGGCCAACTTCCGTCGGATATGTGAGCTTCAGAATGTCAATGCGACCCACCTGGAGTGCCTTTCTTTGAAGAATGACTGTCATGTGGAAGCATAGGCCGGAAATCAGGATCAATGGCAAGATAAACAATACTAGGGTTTGTATTAGCTGATATTTCTGTTGAAAATCGTCGGACCACGACTCTTTGCATCTGGTGCCCCAAACAATCGATAAATTTGATCGTAGATAATCGTGTGGTTGAATAGTTAATGTCACGGGCTCCGGTAATGATAAAACTGATGCCATTGTCCACACAATAATGACGACATGGAACGTCCGCCATCGAGCAATAGCCAGCGGGCTTGAAACGGCCCTCCATCGCTCGAAACTCACACAAATCAGGGTCAATATACTGACGTAGACGCTTGTATTCTAAAAATAAGCATAATCTGATGAGGTAACAAAACGGATCCAAAGTTGAAAATGGAAGCAGAACGCTTTTTTCGAAGAAAAGTGGATGTAAGCCTCGCCAAAGCCCTGAGGCCGTTTAAGAAAAGGGCTTAATCGTGCGAACCTGACAGAAGACGATGGCTTTGCAGAAGGCTGCGCTGAACCAAAACGACTTGGTGATGTCGTTGATGACCGTGGGCGGCAGGCAGAACATCAGGACAAGCAGGTCTGAGACGGCCAAATTCGTGAGAAACAGATTCATCGAGGACCACTGAAGGGGTTTGGGCGTTGAAATCAATGAATACCAACAAAAAGCAGACTACAGTAACCACCAAAAGGTGAAACTTACCATATGCCGATTCATCGCAACAACATAAACAACCAAACAGTTTCCAACTACGCCAATCACCATTAAAATGAAGAAAATTCCAACAAAAAACACCTCCAAGGGGGTTGGGTATAAAAAATCAGCGATAAAATCGACATATTCGTCATCACTGAGACCTTGAAGATAAGCGTCAAAGTCCGTGATCTCCTCCATGGCTACCGATGTCATTTGGGTATCGCTCTATGGATATACGATGGCACCGTGTAGGGCTTCGACTCTGCCAACATCCATGCACGTTCGGAGTGAAAAGGGGGGTCCAACTCCGCCTAACGAGGCCAATCCGCTTGAAGGCCAGCCAGCGAGGGCGGGCCCAGAGGCCACAGGCAACAAAGAAAGCAGCCGCAAGCGAAAGTGGTCCAACCACGACGACAACTGGCTTTTTAGCAATGTGTGCACGTGCACTCAACAGCTATGTGACCTGTGTGCTCTTCTTTTGCTATCTTGCAGATCTGTTCTTCATTTTTTGCCACATTTCCATCGATAGGATATGCCATTGTTGGGGATTTAATCGAATTGTACTCATTGGGGTCGATGACGATGGGGGTTCATGGGGGAGCGCATTGTACCGACACTAATTGCATTAATCCAGCGCTTTTTTTGAAATGCTGTAGAATGGGGAATACTCACATCATGTATGGATGGGATAAGTGTATTATCAGTCCGGGGAAAAGTTGCAAATGGGAGGGCGTGAGTTATGTGATCCTTTTTTAAGCGTGTTTGATAATTATGTATGCAGTGAAGCACATGTTTGTGGGTTTGAACTGTGAGCGTGCGAATCCTATGGTGCCATTTTTTTTCCGAAAATGTGCTTTTGACAACTTTATCACACATTTGTGACGCTCAAATTTGACACATGCAATGTTGTTGCAACTTTTTTTCGCACGCATCCGATCGCAAGCAACACAAATGTGCGAAAAAAAAGTTGCGAACTGAAATGCAAGCGACCCCGCGCTGGCCCTGATCAAATGAAATGAACGAAACAGCTTGGTTGTAGATACAGGCCATAGATAGCAGCAACAAACCAGACAAACTCCGCCCGGCCGCAGGCAACACCATCGACGAACACGAGCAACACGATGTCAGTCGTATCGTCGCCGGACGACTCGGCCCAAATGAGCCACCACGCTTCGCCCCGTGAATCGCCGTCAGTTCGAGATGGAAGTATTGAATCGGGAACGGAATCACTTAGCGATTTTGACAGAGTCGTCTTATTGGAACAGAAGGATTCCCTCCGCGAACTTCATACTATCATCCGAGACCGGTAAGCGACTAATATAACTAACTTCCCTCGCTTGCTGTGTGCCAATCTTTTTATATAATAATTGTAGTTCCAGCTCCTCATCAAACGCAGACTTCGTCTTCCACGCTGATCGGCTCATCCGACAAGTCGTGGAAGAAGGATTGAACCATCTTCCTATCACCCCGGTTGATGTGATAACGCCGGACAATGTAGTATATACTGGGATTAAGTTCGTCCGAGGCAACTGTGCCATTGCCGTTTCCCGAAGCGGGGAAGCCATGGAATTGGCTGTGAGACAGTGCTGTAAATCTATTCGTATTGGAAAGATTCTCGTCGATGAAAAGAACAAGGTTTTGTACACTCGTTGGATGCCGGATATCGCAGAACGACGCGTCCTTTTGCTATATCCATTGCTGCACACTGGGTCTGCGTTGGTCCAAGCTATTCATGAGCTCGTGCATCAGGGTGTCGATCAGGAAAATATATATTTGTTGAGCATGTTTTCGACTTTTGGGGGTTAGTTATCGATTTTTGCGCATTTCGCACAAAGGTGTCAAGTTTCACACCTACCACCATAGTGCGAAAAACTTCACACCTACGTGATACTTTTTACTTACACATTTCCAGGAATCCGCCGAGTCCACCGAGCATTCCCCTTGGTCAACATAATCACTAGCGATATCAGCGACGATGTCCCATTCCATTTCACTATGAAATATTTTGGAACGGATTAGCTTTTCCGATCCACTGTGCATTTGAACAAACCAAATCGATAACAGCCATCAAAGACGCTCAGTTTTATTGATCTATTTTAATCCTATTACTCATCAGACATAATTCCAAAGCTGCCTTTGCAAATGACTTTAAACCTAATGCTTATCATGACCGTTTTACATACAGAATTTAAACTTATACATAGTTGGCAGTGTGTTAATGATAAAAATCAATAAAATTATAATTGATAAATCTCTATTATTATCAAAAAGTGAGAACAGAAGCACATTTGAACCCGTCGATACAAACAGCAAGAAACAGACGACTGAAATCAGGCTTCTTCTTCGTCGTAGTCCTCGTCCTCGTACTCCCATTCCTCGTCATCGGCTTCCAGGTCGCCGCCGGATTCCAATGTGGCTGCGGCGGCTTTGAGCATATCTGCGAGAGACTGTTTTCGGCCTTCTGGAGGAGCGGGCGCTGGAGCGGCAGCCTTCTTTTTGGCTGCTTCTTCGGCTTCCTTCTCCTGCTTCCGCTTCGCTCGTCGTTCTTCTTCCTTTTTGGCGGCTTCGGCTTCGAGTTCCGCATCACGTTGCTTCCGGCGTAGTCGTTCAGCTTCTAGCCGTTGCTTCTCGGCTTCGAGGCGCTCGTTTTCTTCTTTTTCGGCCTGTTTTCGACGTTGTCGCCGTTCTTCGTCGCGTTTGATGCGCTCTTCTTCGGCTTTGAGAATTTCTGCTTCTTGCGCCTTCTTCCGAGCTTTACGTTCTTCGTCACGCTTCTTCTTCTCAGCGGCGGCCTTGGCAGCTTCTTCTTCCTCCTCACGTTTCCGACGTTCACGACGTTCTTCTTCGCGCTTCTTTCTCTGCGCTTCGAGGGCTTTGGCAGGATCAGCGACTTCCGTTTTCTTCAGAGCCGCTTCGAGGTCTTCTTTCTTCTTTTTGATGGCTTCGACTTCAGCCTCCTTCTTCTTTTTGGCTTCCTTCTGTTCTTCTGCCTTCTTTTTAGCTTCACGTTCTTTTGCGGCTGCGGCGATCATTGCGGCAATCGGGTCGACTTTTACGGGTTCTTCTTCGTCTTCGTATTCTTCGTCTTCCCATTCCTCGTCATCGCCTTCTTCTTCAGCCTGGGCAGCTGCCTTGAGCATATCGGCAAGGGACATCTTTCGAGGTGCTTCGGCGGCCTTCTTTTTAGCTTCTTCCTCTTCCTTCTTTTTCTTGGCTTCGGCTTCAGCCTTCTTTTTGGCGGCGGCTTCCTCGTCGGCCTTCTTCTTGGCGGCTTCTTCTTCCTTCTTCTTCTTCGCCGCAGCGTCAGCCTCTTTCTTCTTTTTGGCTTCTTCATCAGCCTTCTTCTTGGCGTCGGCATCTTTGGTGTCTTTTTCTTTGTCTTTGGATGACGGCTTCTTTTCGGCATCTTTGGCATCCTTCTCTTTGTCCTTGGATGAAGATGACTTCTTTTCGAGATCTTTAGACGACGAAACAGTTTTATCCTTGTCTTTGGACGACGACGACTTCTTTTCAACATCTTTGTCTTTAGACGATGAAGATTTCCTGTCAGTATCTTTGGAGTCGACCTTTTCTTTATCCTTGGACGATGATGACGTCTTCTTTTCAGCATCCTTTGACGTTGAAGCTGTCTTTTCCTTGTCCTTCGATGACGATGACTTCTTCTCACCGTCCTTATCTCTTGTCGACGATGAAGATCGCTTCTTTTCAGAATCCTTATCCTTCGCAGACAACTTGTCTTTGTCCTTCGAGCTTGATGATTCTTTTTCGGCATCTTTGGTCCTTGATGAAGACGACGACCGTTTCTTTTCAGCATCCTTGTCTTTTGCTGACAATTTCGAAGACGACGAACTCTTCTCCACATGTTTGGAGTCGGCGGCAAGCTTATCTTTATCCTTGGAAGTTGATGTAGATGACTTCTTGGCATCGGCGTCCTTATCCTTTGACGATGAAGTCTTCTTTTCGGCATCCTTGTCGCTGGAGTGATGGTGGTGGTGATCGTGCGATGACTTTTCCTTGTCTTTCGATGAAGAGGACGAGTGTTTCTTGTCCGCATCCTTGTCGGAAGAGTGGTGGTGATGGTGTGATGACTTTTCTTTGTCAGCCGTTGTCGATGATGAATGCTTCTTCTCAGAGTCATTATCGCTGGTATGGTGATGGTGATGGGACGACTTTTCCTTGTCCGCCGTGGAGGAGTGTCTCTTCTCGGCATCTTTGTCGGATGAATGATGGTGGTGGTGCTCTTTGTCCTTCGATGTCGAGGAAGAGTGCTTCTTGTCAGCGTCCTTATCAGAAGTATGGTGATGGTGGTGTTCGTGGGATGACTTTTCCTTGTCTTTCGACGATGAAGAAGAGTGCTTCTTCTCGGCATCCTTATCCGAAGTATGGTGATGGTGGTGATGTTCATGATCGTGGGACGACTTCTCCTTCTCTTTCGTCGTTGACGAGGAATGCTTCTTTTCAGAATCCTTATCCTTCGATGAATGGTGGGACGACTTCTCCTTCTCCTTGTCTTTGGACGACGAAGATGAAGACTTCTTTTCGCCATCCTTATCCCGCGTTGACGACGATGCGCGTTTCTTTTCCTCGTCTTTCGGCGCCAATTTCGATGAAGATGCAGCCTTGTCGTCGTGCTTTGAAGTTGACGACGTCTTCTCCTTGTCTCTGACGCTAGAAGCAGAACGGTCTTTTGTCGATGATGACGTCTTTTCCTTGTCTTTCGATGACGATGACTTCTTCTCGGCGTCCTTGTCTCTTGTCGACGATGAAGAGCGCTTCTTTTCAGAATCCTTATCCGTCGCCGACAACTTATCTTTGTCCTTCGACGACGAAAATGACTTCTTTTCGGCATCCTTGGAAGAAGATGACGGCTTTTCTTTGGCGTCTTTGTCCTTTGATGAGGTCTTCTTTTCGGCATCTCGGGTCGATGAAGAAGATCGCTTCTTGGCGTCAGTAGCTGACAGTTTGTCCTTGTCGGTCGACTCTGCCTTCTTAGCTTCCTTGGTGGCTTTTTCTTTGTCGAGTTTCGCCTTCTCTTCCGCCTTCTTTTTGGCATCGGCTTCGACCTTCTTCTTCGCCTTCTCCTCTTCTTCGGCCTTCTTCTTCTTTGCTGCCTCAGCTTCAGCCTCCTTCTTTTTCTTAGCTTCGGCTTCCTTCTGTTCTTCAGCCTTCCGTTTGGCTTCACGCTCCTTGGCAGCGGCGGCAACGATGGCAGCAATGGGGTCAAGCTTGGCAGGTTCTTCTTCATCCTCCCATTCTTCGTCTTCCCATTCTTCATCTTCCTCTTCTTCTTCGGCCTTCTTGGCAGCAGCGGCGAGCGCTTCGGCCTTCTTCTTTGCTTCTTCATCAGCCTTTTTCTTGGCAGCTTCAGCTTCAGCCTTTTTCTTTTCCTCGGCTTCTTTCTTCTTTTTAGCTTCAGCCTCGGCTTCCTTCTTCTTCTTTGCCGCGTCTTCTTCAGCCTTCTTTTTGGCAGCCTTCTCCTTCTCCTCAGCCTCTTTTTTCTTCTTGGCTTCAGCTTCGGCTTCTTTCTTCTTCTTGGCGTCGGCTTCGGCGTCCTTCTTCTTTTCGGCTTCGGATTTGGCTTTCTGTTCTTCGGCCTTGCGTTTGGCTTCGCGTTCTTTTGCAGCAGCAGCGACAATGGCAGCAATAGGATCAAGCTTGGCGGGTTCTTCTTCATCCTCGTACTCTTCATCTTCCCATTCCTCGTCTTCTTCCTCTTCTTCAGCCTGGGCGGCGGCTTTGAGCATATCGGCAAGGGACATCTTTCGAGGTGCTTCGGCGGCCTTCTTTTTAGCTTCCTCTTCTTCCTTCTTCTTCTTGGCTTCGGCTTCAGCTTTCTTTTTGGCAGCTTCTTCTTCCTTCTTCTTCTTCGCCGCAGCGTCTGCCTCTTTCTTCTTTTTGGCCTCTTCGTCAGCCTTCTTCTTGGCATCGGCGTCTTTGGAGTCTTTTTCTTTGTCTTTGGACGATGGCTTCTTTTCGGCATCCTTGACATCTTTCTCTTTATCCTTCGATGCCACCTTGTTTTTATCTTTGGACGAAGATGACTTCTTTTCGGGATCTTTGGATGCTGAAGCCGCCTTGTCCTTATCTTTAGATGACTTCTTTTCACCTTCTTTGTCTTTTGAAGAGGATGGTTTCTTCTCAGCATCTTTGGAATCGACTTTCTTATCCTTCGAAGATGACACTTTCTTGTCTGCATCCGTAGACAATGAAGCAGCCTTATCTTTTGAGGAAGACGTTTTCTTTTCGCTTTCTTTGTCCTTGGTTGATGACGATGACCGCTTCTTTTCAGAATCCTTATCCTTGGACGCCAATTTGTCCTTGTCTTTGGATGAAGATGATTTCTTCTCGGCATCCTTGGAAGGCGGCTTTGCATCTTTGTCTTTGCTGCTTGACGACGTTTTGTCCTTTGAAGATGACGTTTTCGAAGTCGAAGACTTTTCTTTGTCTTTCGTAGATTCCTTCTTTTTGTCGTCAACTTTAGCGGTGGAAGATGAAGTTTTGTCCTTGGAAGAGCTGGCAGTTTTCTTTTCGGCATCCTTGTCCTTCGATGAAGAGGGCTTCTTCTCGCCATCTTTGGAAGTAGACGTCTTTTCTTTGGATGATGTTTTCTTCTCAGAGTCCTTGTCCTTTGAAGATGACGGCTTCTTTTCGGCATCTTTGGAGCTGGCATGCTTTTCTTTAGACGAAGTTGAGGCTTTCTTGTCGGTATCCTTCGAAGATGGTTTGTCTTTTGACGTTGAAGTTGCCTTCTTTTCGGCATCTTTAGATGAAACCTTCTTGTCTTTGGCCGCATCAGCTGCTTTAGCTTTGTCGGAAGCCGTTGCCGTAGATTTTGGCTTCTTAGCGGGCGGAGCTTCTTCCTCTTCTGCCTCAGATGGTTCGATGTCTTCTTCTTCGTCCCATTCTTCATCCTCTTCTTCTTCCTCGTCTTCACCTTCGAGCTCTTCGACCTCCATCGGTTCGGGTTCTTCCTCGTCCTCGTAGATATCTTCATACTCGCTCGGTTCTTCAGGCTCGGGTTCCGGCGTTGGTTCTTTCACGACGATCGGCGTGGGATCATAGGGCGGCACCAATTTCAACCATTCTTCCATGATGTTGTCCTCCACACTGACTTCAAAGTCGTCAAAATCCTAAACAAAAGCGTCAAAACAAAAGTAGAAGTTTAAAAGTCAGGAAACTGTAACATACCCCCAAATACAGTTCATTGTAGAAAAACTGGGGTGGCATAATCGGATGAGCCTTATTTTCAGACACATGGTCACGCATGTACATTAAATCACTGTGGTTGGCGGCAACATCGACAACACGGTAGGGCACGTTCAAACCGTCCAGAACCATAATGGCTTTTTGTTGTTGTTTACGCACCTGGAAAGTCAAAATTGAAAAGTGAAAAACAAAACATAAAACGTTTTTGATAATTAAAAAAAAGCATTATTAAAGAAAGCAAAGTAATACTCATTTGAACAAATTAATAACCTTTAAGAATTATGATCAATAAACTCACTTCATGATTAGCGCTCACGGACGAAACATAAATACGGAGAAACGGATTTTCGGGCGTACCCCCACCATACTCAATTTCGCCATCTGGCACGGGGCCTCCATTTTCGGCAGTCATAATTCACAAGCAAGTACAAAGTTAATACTCATGGACACTTACGGACCTCCGAAAAGTACAATCGAAACACGTTAAGCTCGTCGTCAAGCGGATCCGCGAACAATTGCAGGATGAACGAAACAACGTGCGAGGGCGGCTGTGGCGGCTTGTGTGCCACTAAACAGCAATATGTGGTACACACAAGTGGCAATAGCCAGAGGACCTCAAGGCATTGGGAAGGTTGTTCCATCGATCTGGGTCGCCGATAGGGATGCTTTACTGCGAGGAAAAAAGTGCCGCTGGCGACAAGGTGCCTCGATGGGTTCGTTGGTTGGCTGGTGATAACCGGCTCCGGGCGTCGACGATGTTTTTTATTGCACAAGCATTGATGCACGGCTGCCCCCGCGAAAAAAAGTGGATGCTGCCTGGGGCTATGCTCGGGACAATTTGTTTGTTTATTTTTGAGGGAAATTAATGTGGAATGGATGCGAGTGACCTTTTAGTTGAAACATTTTTAGCTTTAGCTCACCTTTAGCCTATGAAAAGTTTACCTTGCTTTACGTCTTACCTGTTTTCCATGAATAAACCGGTACACCATGCCCTTTGATCCATGAGAATCCTGTTTTAAGCTAACAATCATTGTTTGTCGATGGGAGTTGTCAATAGTCTCGCAAGGCTTACCTGTAACTTTGTCAGTTTCGTCGTGATTCACGTATTTTCTTGACGCTATGCTATTTTCTGGCAAAACTTTAAGATTTTCTTCTACTTTATTGGCTTCTGTGGTTTTTGTTATCAATTTCCAACAAATAACCGCCCAACGAGACTACTTTTACGATTCCGTTTGTGAATCCATCGACGTATTCACCCTCAATGGCCTACTTCCCAGCCTTTCTCAAATGCTTACAACATCAGAACGAGATTCGTTAGCCGATGCGCTTGATCAGAGTAGGCAATCTACAAGTGACATACCGGCATCACAGTATCAGACTATCATTCTGCGATGGGCAAGGGAACCAGTTCATCGACCTGCAATGCGAGTGAGTTTTACCTGAACTCTGTTTCAAACTCAAACTTGCATTTTCAGACCCAAGTAATCGAATTCCTCGCCCGTGGCCTCCAGCAATCTTGCGCCAATACCCGCCGCGGCTTCGCTCTTGCTACCGGTTATTCGGCCGCGATTCAGATGGCATGGCGACGACTTCAAGGACTTGCCTACAACATTGCCGATAGGCCTCGAGACATTTTAGCCAGCACATCTTTGATCTTATTTTCATTGTCAAAAAGTGATCAGAATACGCTCGATCGACTGTTCCGAACAGTCTACGGATATTCATTGGCCCAAATTGAACAACTTGGATTCTTGACACTCTTACAACCAGGATCCATCGGTTTGATGTATTCGCCACAAAGTGTGATTAACCCGTTGAGAATGGATTACAATGGCGGATTCGGATTTGGTGCGTACGGCGGCCCGGTTAGATGGGCACGATCTGTTAACATTGATGACGACTACTACGACGATTATGAAGATGAATATACTTATTTTGTTCTTTAATGTTTACGTGTAGTTTTGCATGTTTGTATTTTTAGTTAATAAAAAGGAAAAGAAAGACGTAATTTGCATTTTTAGAACCGTTCTTGGCACTTGTTGACAAACCATTTTCTCCTAACAATTTTTAAAGAGCCGTTTTAAAAGTTTAGTTCTTATTGGTGCTGATCATTAGAACAATTAGCCCAAATATACGTTTATAAAGTCGATACGCCTCCGAACACTCGCGTAGTTATTATAATGGGGTTGTATTCTTCCTTCTTCCGTTTGTCAATTATCATTTCATACGATGTTCTCTGGCGTCGCTTTCAAGTTCCCTGAACACAAAGTCGACACTCTCGATAGAAGCTAACTTCGGTTAAGCCCCACCGGGACTGCCCACACGGTTCAATGTGACTCTATTTTAACCTATTAGGTGGGGCTTGCAGTATTATTTTCCTCATTATAAGCCAGAATGAACTGGAACCACAACGCTGCTTTTACCAGCGTTTTTTCGTTAAGCGCTAATATTCTGTGTTTTGTCATTAACACGATATCGGCATACATCTACTTAAGATTGGCCAAGAGATATGTCGCTCTGGAACCAAAATTCGTGTACTATTTCTGTACATTTTTATGCGTCGCTTGCACCATACCCCACAATTTGTACCTCGCTATTCGATGGCAACCTGTTGTGCCAACCTACAGTACTATTGGAATGCTTTTAACTGGAATTCCGTTTCTCTTTTCAACCTTATCCTGTGAAATTTCACTTTTTTACTATGCATTATCCCGATGCTTGAAGTTGGTCCTCAGAACCCGATATACTCGCCGTTTCCGAGGCATGATGGCACTTTTGACGCTTTTCTGCATCGGTGTCGCCTACGTCACATTGTTGATAAAGTTTCTGCACCGCCCTGAAGACAACAAAATCAAAGTAATGTGCAGGAACCTGCACTGTGTCTTATCTGCTTCCGTCTCCGTGACAGCAGCTTCATTATATTTTGTTTTTTCAAGCTGTAATGCCATTATTTTGGTGCCGTATTTCGCGATTGCTCACGGACAAATGAGCAATTCAAGCGTCGCAGAGCAGACTAATCGGCATATTTTTTACATTCTAATTGCCAACTTGGTATTTACCGCCATTCCCATGACATTGAACATTGTAGCGCTTACGGTAAGTTGGCCATTTGAGCCCATTAGGATGATTAGACAGAGGATTAGGCTATATCAACTCTGAGTAAAAAGTAACATACGTAAAAGGGAACCAATGCGTTTCTGATATTAGATATAGATGTAAACACCATTAGATTTAACCCCTCAGGGCATTATGTTAAAAGCTTTACATTTTATCAACTTTTTGAGCTCTAAAAGTGCATTTTAGCAAAAATGTTCCACATACACTTTCAAAAACGTCATTTTATCTTTTCAGTTTTTCCACTTCAACCTCGCAGAGATCTTCGGCATTTATAGCATCATCTTTCTTTCAATAAACTGTTTCGCAGCTGCCATTATTAACAAACTCTTAGACACAAGAACTAGAACTAACGCAGGACTGCCACACATGTCGTCAATGGCTGGTCCTAGTTTTGTAGCAACTTTTCGACAGGACATGAAAAGTTAAATGATTGTACTTTTTCAACTTTAATAAACTGAGCTCAAACAAGTGTTGTGACATTTATTGAATGACGATGAAAGAACATTGTCGACCGGGGATCACCACAAAGTGTTTTTGTCAACAAAAGTAAACCGTTTTTACACATATATACAAAAAAGCACTAAAGTTTCCAACGTAACATATAAAAATAGAACCTCTGTAAACTTGTCTGTTAACAAAAAATAAAAATTAGAGTTCCAAAGATTGATATTTTTGTTTTGCAAAGTACAACAAAATATTTTTACAATAATCTCCCGCAATGGTGCCATAAACGCATCTATGTGGTCGCTTCACCACTAAAAAGTCAACAAAGTTCACATAAGTGTAATACTGTCTGGACAGTATTGAGAGATGTGATCAACATATTGTTTTGGCTGTATTCGGACTTGAACGACCGGTCAGTTCCTCGTAGATGTTGTCCGGAGGCTGGTCATAGAGGGGTTCATGGTCGAAGGAATACAGAATCTGGCTGGATGTCGGACTTGGCGGACATTGGCCATGGCTGCCCGGCCGATGTGGCATTGAAGGCAGATTTAGCGGTGGTGGAGGTGGTAGTGGATGCGGATGCAACCTGGCCGCGGGGTGATGACCAAGGATGAGTTGAGATGCGTTCAGAAGCGATGGACGGGCTGCCATCGGACGAACGGAGGGCAGTGTTACATGGATGTTGCCATTGGGAAGTTGTTGTAGATGGACTAGATGCGGTGGAACTTCGAATTGGGTCACAAATTGGCTATTATTCCCAGAAGAAGCTGCCGTCGGAGCGTAATAGATCATAGAATCTGGCGGCTGCGATGGTGTAGCATAGACAAGATGCCTTGGGCCGTCGCTGGCCGGAGATTTGCCGCCATTCTGGCAGACTACACCTCTTCGAAGCCAAGTATTGAAGTTCGGGATGGTCGCGAGCTGATCTTTGAATCGAGTCGATTGAGAGGCTTTGAATGCGACGAGCAACAAGATGGCGAGCAAAATGGCTACGACCACACAGAGGATGAGGTTTTTATCGGATGAAGTGTTGTCGTTGATTTCTTTGAGAGTCAGCATATCTGCAATATCAAAAGATAAAAATAGGCACTATTTATCAAAAACAGAAACGAAATGAGGTAATGACAGAAAGTAAATCACCAAACGGACCATAGCAAACCGGTGGAGCAGGGTGCCATTGACCACTTTCACTGCAATACAGACGAGAATGACCGATAAGTCGGAAGTTGTCGTCACAGGAGTAGGCTGCAGACTGATTCAGAGTAGTGTTGAATACGCTGAAGTAGCCATTGGCGATGTTTGGCGGGGTGCCGCAGTCGACGTCTACAAATAGGGGGTTACTGTATAAAAATATAAAAGGGAATTGCGAAGGCTTACCAACACAAACAGGTTCACTCCCAGACCACTTTGAATTCGCCGCACACATGCGAATCGACGAAGATCCATGTGAAATGATCGTCCCACGACGGCATCGGTATTCGATGTGATTGCCATAAGCGGTGGAACCGTTCAAAAGATGGATGCTTCCGCCATCCCATTCCATGGGTGGGCCACAATCAACGGCTGAAATGACCTTTATCTTTTGCATTTCTTAAGTAGAAAGTCCTTACGTTCACAAACAGGAATCGTACTTGACCATCGTCCATCACTTTGACACCTTCTCCTGCCATCTCCAATCAGCTGATACCCCGGTTCACAGGAATAGAAAGAATACGTCCCGATGGCGTATGATTGACTTGAGAATACGACTTTGCCATTGGCACTAACGCCAGGGGATGTACAGTACTTTGGTTCTAAATACTCAAAATCAACATAAAGAACAACTTTCAAAAGGCTTACTTGTCTGACAGATCCACGGATTCCAAGCAGACTGCACCGCCGTCATCCACTTCCAACTAGCTGGCCTACCCAGAACAGTGGCAATAGCTTCGCCTTCATTATGTTCTCCGGGATCCTCGAACCAATCCTCAAAGCCACCATCAAGCGGGTCTCCATCGGCCCAACGCCATCCATGCGCAGTGTCCATCAAGCCGATCCAGAAGAACGAGGCTGACGGTTGTGCCGTTGCTGTCAAGGCAGTTCGGAGTGCCTTTTGCGTTTCGGATGTCAATCTCAACGGAAGTGTGCCACCTTGATCGAGACATCGCTTCTGGGCGCCCTTCCAATCGAGTTTTTCCATTCTTGATGCGGAGTAGCAATTATTGTCATGGATGGTTAGTACGTCCATTGTCGACATCGCGCATTGCCATGATGATTCTGAAATTTCGTTTTTTCATTTTCTTTTGAATTTGATTTTCAAATTCTGTAGCCATTTTGCGTCCCTCAAATCAATAAGCTCATGAAATTTTAATCCAATGTTGAGCCCAAGCCCTAAGCATGTCCATGTCTGTCCCTCGGCGGATACCCATATCACAAAAAGAAGGTCATCGATGTCGTCCTCATCGGTGTCATCGGTGTGCAAGAAGCCCTCTCGCGCACCAAACAAGCTTATATTACATTCTAGCGCGACCTCCGCCGATCACAGCCCAAAGGCGGCGAGCTTGCATCTCTGCTTTTCGCCTTGGGCTCTTCGGTCCCTTCTCGAGCACCCAAAAATAGAGTCTTTACTTTCAAGCCGCCAAGGGTTTTGATAGCTCGATAAGTGTGGTTCACTTGATGCTGGCGGCGGGGTCCGTCCTCAGGACATATCGCATAAAAAATTGGAAAAAAATGGCGTTAGCCGTGGCGACAATGGAAACACTTTTCCTGCGCAGATTAAAAAATTGGATATTTTGAGGGTTTGAAACTGAAACCGAAACAAACAGCCAAAAAATAAGGAGACGTTGAAGAACCCATCAAAACAAAGTACATATAGTAATTTTATGCGTTGAAAAGTTGAGAAGAAAAAACAAACAACCCAAAAAGTGCTTCAAAGCTAATCCGATTGAAACAAGTTTCTTCCGGGACTATGCTTCACAGGGGGATTAAGTTCAAGCTGGCTTTTTTCGTCCCTCGCAAAAGCTTGACCGGAAACTCGTTGAAACTTGATCTCCTGCGAAAAAAAGGCTTGTAGCCGAAGCCTATAGTTGTGATTTGTGCGGATTGCATTTGAAACCACCAATCAAAATTCTAATTGCAATAACTCAAAAGTGCGAATAAACATCCACTTTTTCATCATTAACTCAACTTTTTATCCAATCCACTCCACGTCATCCCCATTGTCGGCTAGCTTTGCATTGTCTCGATAAACTTTTTTTCATCCCTCAAAGGCCCCTTTTAAAGCGCCTCGGGTCAACGACATCTCCCAAAACACGAGAGATTCCCGCAATGAGCCGAAAAAACACGAGTGGAACTCCCTTTACGCAAGATGGGATACTTGATCAACTCCGAAACACTGACCGGCTCCTAACGATTGCTTCGGATTTTGAATGGAATGGGACAACTTTTTAAATTGCGGGTGTTTCATTGCAAAAACAACCAAGCAAAGGCGACATATCAAAAAACGTGTTTGGCTCCTTGGTTTGTCCTGTTTGCGAGGCTCCACGATTCCTGGAGCCCCCAGACGACAGAAAACGACGTGCACGACGACGTTTCAGCCGATGACTGCGCTCGCTGACGTCAGGATTTACAAAAGAGGGATCACAGCGGTGTTCCCGAAAACGGTGAAAGCATAATTGGACGGGTCGACAAGGACCCTGAACGTGTATTTACAAGAATAGGAGCACGCCAAAAGCGGTCTTGCGAGAGGACTACTGTGTCAATAGAGTCAAAATGAAAGTTGCGTGTAGTTTCGGGGCTCGTAACAACAAAATGTAAGAAGGCAGGGTGTAATTATCGATATTGAACAAAGGAAGATTTGCGAATAACAAAGTTTGAGGTTTGAAACAACTTAAGGAAGTACTTACGTGCATTTATCGCAAATACCTTCAATGAACATAGATGCAGACGCGCTTCTGCGTGGACCATTACATTCTTGACGCCATCACCGGCACAGTTCAGAATCGTAGAATTCTTAAGGGTATTGACTTCCCTTGCGCAGGAAATTAGTGTTCCATTGCCAGTATCCAGCCTGACATCGACCAGTTCAGATGATAAATGCCCCAATGTGATGGAAATAGCCCGAACATCGAAGCTTCCAAGCAAATCCACGCTCCACCAGCTCGCTTTCGCGGAATCTGTCAAAGCGCAATTCGGCATGCTTAGAACAGCATTCTGAGCCGTTGAAGCACCGCTAGACTGTTCAGCTGGCTTGTTGACAGCCACATCGATGGCACAAATCAGGGCATCACCCGCCCAGGAGCCATTAGCCGTGCAGACGCGCTCCTCGGGGCCGATACGCTCGAATCCGAGGGCACAGTTGTACTTTGCCACTGTACCGGTCGGATATGGGCCAGGTTGGGCAAATATTACATGCCCATTTTCAGGAACATCTGGTTGTAGACACACGGCATTGGCAATGGATAACAATTGTGAAATAGTAATGGCAAGAAGGGGCAAAGCCCTTGAAAATTGTGAACGTTTCGGTCTCATTTCGGTCAGGACGAGAATAAGCTGACTGATGACATTGAACCGATCGGCCAAAAAGAGGGTTGCGTATACCAAGTACAAATAAATTCGGGATTTTAGAAATCTGGACGCCAATAGGCTATCAAAAAAAAAATGTACGTCGCGGGACGAGATAGATTGGATGGATGTAGGGTACCTCCCCTCCCAAACGATGCTTCTTTCGGTTGAAATCCGGCCTCAAAACTCGGGATACACAGTCTCGATCACCACCACAACCATCACCGCGGGGAGGAGGGAGGGAGACGCGAGGAGGCCCTGAGGGGGGCTGGCTAGCTAGGGACGCCCCCTCCCGATCTCGTCAACTGTCAAGCAAGCTCGAGGGGGGTCTTTTGCGCAGGCAAGCAAGCAGTCGAACGTCCGTCGATGGTCAGCTAGGCAGCCTCGGGCAAGCTTGCCTGCCCGAGCCTCGAAGGCTGACTGTTCTCGGACATGGCTGTCCGAGTCCGAGTCCGACCGACTCACATCAGCTTCCTGTATTCTCGACTTTGATGCCCGGAGGCTAGCAAGACATGAAGCATAAACACACAACACGAATCCGGCCGAGGATCTGGATTGATTAATCCACTTCCGCGAAACAACTTGACGCCAGTCACCGATGACCATGACGATGACGGTGATTCAGCGTGGAGGTGGATTGTTTGATCACGGCCATGGCTCCTAAGTAGTTTACAAACATCATTTGAGACTACCTTAAGCCAGGGAAACTACAATATTATCAGCTGATCGCCTTGCTTTACTGTAACGGAACCACTGAAAGACAATAAGTCAAGCTTGCCTTGAGGCAATAAAGCAATCCAACAGGTTTTGCTTACACTTGTTTGTTGTTTGTCAGGTTTTGCTAGGGATAGTCCCGCGGGTATTGTTTTTCATAGCCTTCTTCATTTCTTTCTATAGTAAACCGGGCGACCATTGGTGCCGAATACTCTTGAAAAAACGCAAAATGGACAATGGTCAGACATAGGCAGCCACAAAAACCGTTGTACCGGCACTTAAAAAGGTGTCACTTAAGTCACGATAATGCTCTAGCTCATTTTTGAATCTCAGAGAACAGCATAACATAATGAATGGTTCTCAAGTCGAGCATTTTGTGGCGTCTTATTACACAAGGATCACATATGAAACCTCTAATGATGTATCGTTATGCAGCGGACAACTTTTTTGTGCCATGAAGCAATAATAGTCCAGTCCGAGCCTAGAATCAGTGCTCAAAACTCGTTCCAATCAAGCTTGCTTCATTGCCCGTCGCCGAGGATAAAAGCGGCGCCGGCAGTAGTCGTCAGTGTCTTTGGCTGCATTCTGTCGACTGTACAATGTCCTCTGCCCGTTCGATCCTGTTGGCCCTCACCGCCACGGCCGTCTGCGTCGCCGCGAATCCATGGGGCCACTCCGATTGGCACGCTCCGACCCACTACGCCAGCCATGGCAGCCACGGCAGCGGGTACGGTGCCGGCCACGATGCCGCCGATGATTGGGCCAACAAACACGGCTC